>PVIC010052826.1:0-12050 GCA_004025085.1 Thryonomys swinderianus | reverse complement strand
AGATTTATTTATTGTATTTAAACCTGGTGAGAGGACAGCCTGGTTGCTCGGCCCTCGTGGGCTTCTAGCCCCATAGCGACCCACACACCAGGCCAAGGAAGCCCGTGGTGGCCTCTGACAAGTGCCTTGAGATGAAGAGCACATTTCTGTCTGCCCTGACACATTCCTCTCTACAGCCCCCCTGTGAGAAGGACTGCCTTCCGACGGGCCCACGGTGCCCAGCTGGCACAGGGGCGCTGGCCTTGCCTTTTCTGGGTCTTCACTGGGAATGTGGCTGGCCCATGTTGGTGTCATGTTGAATGCTGTACTTACAAGAAGGAGCTTTCTTTCTCAACCTGTACATTTATAAAAAAGCAGATCATATACTGTACATATAAAATCTCGAGATGGTAGGAACATGTCTGAATGTGCTAAGTAATATTCCACTGTACTTGTTCGGAAAGGTCAGTTTTGTTATAAAACCTGTCCCAGGTACTGACAGACGTGCCCCACTCCTTTTCAACTGCACAAACTGTCGCTGCTTTCCAGCTCAGTCCCCTCCGATCCTTGTCAAGTGTTTCCTCCCCTACCTCCTACGTAAATAAAGGAACCAGCGGACAGCCTTGTTCTTTGTGGTGGTGTGATCGTAATCCCCCAACTCCAGCAAAGGACCGATGAGGAGACCCGGGTCATAATCCTGTGTGTTAATCAGATACTTGAGAAAGACTCACCTTTGGAGGAGGGCAGGCTTCTTCCAGGTCAGAGGTTCGGAGCTCCCCCTCGATGCGTGATTGGCTTCTTGGGGTCTGGCAGCCAGGACATCGCGGCAGGGAAGTGTCACCAATGACAGCATCGTGTCATCTCCTCAGACCACATCCCCAGTGAACCACGTCTTTCCGGGAGGCCGCATCCCACACAGGGGCCTGCGGGGAACACTGGACATCCGCACCAGCCTTGCGTCTCTGGCTTCCACGGGATTGTCTCCCCTTCACATTGCTAAATGCACTGAGTCCCTCTCTGAGGCCCCAAAATCATAACAGATACGGCATTGGCTCTAAAACCCAAACCCGAAGTTTCCTCTGAAACTCCTGGCAAACTCTTAGCTGTGAGGCCCCATAAAAAAATCATGGTGATGCACAAGGGCCCGAGTTCGATTCCCGGTACCGCACACACACAAAAAAATCCACGGTGAGTGCTGGCGCTTCTTGCCTGGCACTTGGGCACACCGTGGTGGAATGTGGGGGTGGGCAGGCCTCCCGGTGCCCTCGTGCTGTTGCCTCAGCCATTTCTCAGGCTGCCTTCACTCACTGGCTCTTGCTGCCCTCTTGGGCAAGCAATCTGTGTCCCTGGCACCCCTTAGCTTTCTGGGGGCTCCACACATAGCATCACACACTGCTTTGGGGGTGACTCTGCTGCCCCCTGTCCTTGGAAATCCCAGTGAGAGCTGCCAAGACCACATAGCTCACCACCGCACATGACACCTCATCTGCTGCTATGTGGCGACACCAGGGCCCGCGAGAGCCACGGTGGCCGGGGCCTCCCAGGGCCTTGCCGCTGCACCCGGGGACAAAACCTGGACGGTCCCCCAGGTGGCCCTTCTCCAGATGCCCCAGCGAACGCTTGTGCTACACGCTGAGCCTGGGATGGGGGTCCCGCTTGTTCTGAGATGCACCAGACATCCTGTTGTCCTGGTCCAAGGGACACATCGTCTTTCTGATGGCGCTAATTTCTTCAGCGAATGCACTGTTTTTTTCTGGTCAAGATGAACCTTTTCCAAATGTGTCACCCTCCTCTTTAAAGCGAGTAATTCGTACGTCACTGCCTGAGGGCAGGGCTGTCTTGAAATCAAGTGCCCCATCACCTTTAACCGAGGCTGCCCAGTCTGAGCATGGATGAAATTAATATCTTTAAACTCTCTGCCCCCGAATAATACACATGGACCTGGGCCCCGTTCCCAATACACCTATTTCCATCATAACCTCATGAATTACCTTACAACCGCATTCTTATCAGCCAGCGCTCACTGGAGTCATGCCATAAGCTCCTCTTATGGCATCCTGGGCTCTTCCAGACATTCCCAGACTCCTCACCAACCAATCCCGTGAGGCAGTCCCCACAACAACCTTCTTTGTTGGTGTCGGTTTTCTATGTATGTTAGCTTTCTGTAGCTGTGACAAATGACCCAAGATATATCAACGTCAAAGAGAAGTTTGTTTTGGCTGACAGTTTCCCAGAGGCTCACGTCCATGGCTGCTTGCTTGATCTTACTGCCTTTGGGTCTGTGGCCTGAAAATTCAGCAGAGGAAGCCACTCACCTCACAGCAGCTAGGAAGCAAAAAAAGCTCAGAGGGCCTCGAGTCCCAGGATGCCTTTCAAGGGTGATCCTAGGGACCTCACACCCTCTAGCCAGGTTCCACCACCTCCTCATAGCTTTCTGGCCTAAGGTCCAAGCTTTCAAACCTGGGGCCTTTGAGGAACATTCAAATTGCAGCTCAGTGTGGTAGCACACACCTATCACCCCAGCTAATCAGAAGGCTGGAGGCGGGAGGATCCCAAGTTCAAAGCCAGCCTAGCAAAGAAAAAGGGAGAAAGGTGCCAAAACTGCCATCTGTAGATGAATACTTCCCTCACACCTGCAAGGTCCCCGGTTCCATCCTAGCACTGCCATAAAAATTTAAAAGATTCAAACTACAGCAAGCCCAGGATCTCAGCAGATGGCCTTGTTCCACAGTAGGGTCATTTTAGAGGTAACAGAATTAAGACACAGCCATTAGGGCGAGTCCTACATCTCAGCGTGACTCGTGAAGAGAGGAGCCGCAGGTGCAGAAGGAAACCCGTGAGGAGCCTGGAAGCAGCAGCGGGCAGCGAGCCCTGGAGCTGCTTCCCCTGGTCTTGAGGGGCTGCGCCGGGGAGGAGGTGCTCCAGGACAAGGGCTTGGATTTGGAACTGATACACTATTGAATTCTGCATCTTACTTCAAGAACACAAGCAAACTTCATACAACTCACGTTCCATTTTGTGGCCGGCTAAGAGAGGAAGGCACAGCCTTGGTGGGAATGGAGGAAAATGATCCCACTGAGCTGTGCTCACGGCCTCCCTGGAAGTGGGAAGCGGTAATACACAGCAAGACACGGGCCTGGGGCTGTGGACGTAGCTCAGCTGTGGAGCCCTGACCTAACCCCAGACCTGCAAAATAACAAAAACAGCAAACAAACCAAAGAATTTGGACCGAGGCACACTCTGGACTCCCACGGCCACGGCACCCAGCCTTCCTCACAGGGCCGGAATGGCTTCCTCTCTGGGCCCACCAGGACGAGACTTCACTTTTCCTGTTTTAGTCCCTATTTGTGGTACACAGTCGTTATACTGAGCCTGCAGAGCGGGTACATGGACATAATACATCTTAACCTTTCTTACATCCTCTTCCCGCTTCTCTTAGTCTCCTTCCCATTTCCACTGTTCCCTTTTATTTTGCTCTTATCCTTTGGGATTCTCACATGAGAGAAACCATGTGATGCTGAAGCTTGTGCATCTGTTTTATTTCACCTAATGCTGTGGTTCGGCACTGGGAGGTTCACACCTAATATTGTGGTCCCCAGCTCTGGAGACAAAAGTCTGAAGGAGGCAGGAAGATCCCTCACCCACGGGCACGTGACCCAGGGCATCACCAGAGAGAGGGAGGCCAAAATTCTGGGACAATCCATGAAAAGGGAAACCAGAGAAATACTGGATTTACTGGTAAGCTGACCTCTGCATCTATAGAAACTGAACGTGGCAGTTGCCTGAATGATCCAGGATAAGTAACAGTTCACTCTTTTCCTGATTAACTGTCCTCAAAAAGATGCCATTTCCCCCTTTGGGTCCTCGAGTGATCCATCTTTGTCACCCCTTATCTTACCTCATCTACTCAGACGTGGTTTAGGGATCGCTTACCCAAAGGAATATGACAACCCAGGGGCATCCATGCCCATTGGCTGGATCTGGTCATCCTGTAACAGAGGGTGGGCACAGGCAAAGTGGAGCCAGACTTGACAAACAGTGCTGGATCCCTCCGCATCTCTGGAGGAAGGTACCAAGGATAAAGGTGCCTTTCCCAGGCTGAGACAAAATTCCTAACACCTGCAACTTTGACGCCTCAAGATGCCCAAATCCTATAGTTTAAAGACAGCCCAGCCGGGCACCCTGGCCTGCTTGGAGAAGGGATGACAGCCAAGCTCTCTCTGGGGTCTGGGGTCCTGTCATACTGCACAACAGGACCTATGCTTAGGCTCTGTCTGCCAGACAGTACCATCTGCCACATTCTAGACAGGGAAGGTGCTGAATTAAATGAATTGATTGCAAAGCTCAAAGTCTGTATGAACCGTCCAAAAAGTTGCAAGATTTCCCTAATGTCTTTGACTGACTCCTGTTCTTCAAGACACCAATAAGCATCTCACTGAGATCAGTGGTCGTAAGAAACTCACAGTCCATAGTTTTTCTTCACTTTCGTGTCAGAGACTGGAGGCCAAGGACACATTCTCCCTGACAGCACTGAACGGAGAGAGGGCACAGCTCAGCGGCAGAGTGCTAGCCTAGTGCGCGCGACGCCTGGAGTTCCAGCCTCACGCTGCAGAGAACAAAACACAGCAAAAACAGTGTCAGACGGGATCAAACGCCGGCCTCCACACCCACGCTGAACCGCAACATACCTGAAGCACTCAGCTAGAAAACATGTGCCAAGTATCACCCTCCCCAGGATGCCATGGCCCATCTCCTTCCTCCACCCCTTGTCCTTGCAAGAGATCCATCTCAAGGGCTCGTCTGGTGGCTGTCACCCTGGTGGGCCTGCTGCTCCTAGACAGAATTACGAGTAGAGGAAGAAGGCCCAGGAGGAAAACACCATGGTTATCTTCCCGTTTAAAATTTTGGGAGCGAACCCATTCATTCGTATTCAAGAGGTTCAGGGCTAGTCTTGTTTCTACTGAGCCGAGGTCAGTTCAAATGGTAGGAAAGTCTTCTGCAAAGCCCAAAAGGTGAAAATGTATGTTGTTAGTCAGAACAGCTTCTCAGCAAATGAGCTTCCACTGAATTCCTTGGCACAGAAAGCACACACATATATAAACGTGAGATACCCAAAGAAAAATCAATAGCTTTATTTTTCCTCGATATATATTTAGAAAATTCGTCTCAGAAGAGGTTGCATGAAATAGGCCAGAGGACTATTTACAAAATCGAGAGTTCCATATTAGTTAAAAAAAAAAAAAAAAAAGAAGAAGGAGAAAGGAAGACAGAAAGAGCAGAGATGTAGCCCAGCAGCCTAGGGCTGCACCATCAGAGGGGAGGCGAGGTCTTTGACGGCTCTGGAGTTCAGCTGTGGGATGGTGCTGATCTTCAGGAGTTTGCTGCTGGCATACTTGTTCTTGATGGCCTGCGGAAGCCGAGGGGATGAGCGCGCATCAGGACCCCACCTTCCACCCCGCTCCTGGTCTAATTCACCAGCACGGAAGGGCCGGGCCACCACCTCCAGGCAGTGCTGTGGTGTCCTGGCTCCCACCCAGCTGACCATGGGGGTGACGGGCAAATAGACTCAGGGCCCGAGCACTGGGCTCCGTCTCATGAGCTACCAGAGGGCCAGGGTGGGGTGCTCTTTATCCTAAGTAGGTAGAGGAACTGCCAACGAAAGAGGGGTACCCAGTACCCAGCAGGGCTCAGGGCACCCTGCATGAAAACCAAGCATGAGGGTGCTGCACCCCAGTGTACACATCCTGTTGTCACCAGGCCCTCGCTGCGCCACATGGGGCACGCTGCACCCCCACCCAGGAAGCTCCCTGCTCCCCTTCCCCTGGACCGGTCCTGGTCCTGAGCTGCCTTCCCATCAGTCACAGCACACAACAGCCTGGACCACAGGCCCGGCAAGAGGGACGTCTACCACGCCTGGCATCCCAGCCACTCTGCCTGCCTGGGGCCCATGCCAGGACTCAGGCACAACAGGGAGGGAGGCTGTGCCCTTGCCAGCGGGCTGCTGCCTGCTGGGTCTGGCTGACCAGGGTCACATACCCACCTTGCTCTGAGTCTGCACGCAGCAGGTAGCACCCGGGACATCAGGTAAACATCCAGGAGAGCATGTTCCACACATGCAAAGAACACACAGCATGGCAACACAAACACACGCACACATCCATAACCTAACACTTGCCCCACAAGTAACAGTACTCACAATGAACTTGGTCAGGTTTTCGTTTACTTTCACCACGTTTTTGGCCATATGCTGCATGACTTCCAACACCTCGCTCTCCGAGTAGCCCGTGTAATACTGCTGCTTTAAGTTCTGAAAGGCCACAGAGAAGGCGTCACTGAGGGGCTGCATAAAGCCAGTGCCTTCGGGAGAGGGGCTCACACATGCGCGGACATCCCCTGTGTGAACGCTGGGGCTGGACGTTCCCACCCTTTGAGGTTCAGTCACCGGCAGCCATGGACACGGCCCACGCAGGACGACCCGGCCCCGAGATGGGGCTGGAGCGAGACACAGGCAGCCCTTAATCACATGGACGAGGATACAGGGTACTTTAATTAACAAAGTGTAAAGCTCACTTCAATTCCCACGTTGAGAGGGAAGGAAAGAGAAGGATGTAAACAGAATTAAGATTACGTGTAATTCCCTACCATGAATGGCATGTTTATGTAGTAATAAAAATTTAAAAACTGTTTAACAAAATGTCAAACGTATTTTGACTCTCATATTAAAACAGGAAGAAAAATAACACACTGGGAAAGCAAAACCAGGCAGAGGTGCCCTCTTTAGGGAAGAGAACACACCTCACACCTCTGGCCCTGCTGGGCACAGGGGTTCTGAGCTCAACCACAGGGGGCGCAGTTGGCCGCAAGAGAGGATTGAAACTGAGAACAGCGCAGGGCACAGCAGGGCACCAAACGCTGGACAGGGGCACCCCGGGTTCGGGAAGTGCTCACCAGAAATAGGCAAGAATTCAGAGGCCTCCACATTCACCCGCCCCGTCTGCTAGGAACAAGGTTCAAGCAAAAGGACAGCTTGACGGATAACAGGATTATCACATACAAAGATGTAAAAACTGCCTTTTATTCCAGAGTTCTGTGATAAAATTCTAAATGGTACAGTACACCTTTTATATACATGGTATAATTTGTGAAGTACAGCACCTTATTTGTTCTAATACTGCAGATTGAACCTGGGCCTTTCTACTGGGCTACATCTCCAGTCCATTTTTCTTTTCTCTGTTTTTTTCTTGTTTTTTTTTTGAGACAGGGTCTCACTTTGTAGTTCAGGCTGGCCCTGAGCTCACTATGTAGCCCAGGCAAACCTTGAACTCAGCAATCCTCCTGCCTCTGCCTCCCGAGTGCTGGGATTACAGGCGTGAGCCACCACGCCCGGCTGTTTCTTTTTTTTTTTTGAGACAGGGTCTCGCTTTGTAGATCAGGTTGGCCCTGAGCTCACTATGTAGCCCAGGCAAGGCTGGAACTCAGCAATCTTCCTGCCTCTGCCTCCTGAGTGCTGGGATTACAGGCATGAGCCACCCCACGCCGGCACTGTGGTATGTGGTATTGATTGCTGATGGGTGTGAGTCACCATGCCCGGTATTGTTGGTATGTGTTTACTGGGGATCATACCAGGGACCTTGTTCTTGCTAGCCAGGTGCTGAACTACTGAGCTAAATCTCCAGCCCTCTCTGAATTATTTTTTGACACAGGGTCTCATCAAGTTGCCCAGATTGGGCTCAAGTTTGTAATCTCCTAGACTGCAAGGATATAGACATGTACCACCACAACGGGCTAAACACAACTTAATCCTAAAATAGTTTGAGGAGAAAAAGAACTGAGCAAGAGTAAGACTGAAGTAATGCACAACCACTTGTACTGCTTAATTAGTTCCCACAAAACTGAGACACCAAATAGTTATAAGGCTTAAAAATCCTCCTGCCTCTGCCTCCCAAGTGCTGGCCTCATAGGTCTGCATAACGATGCCCAGCTTTTGTCTTATTTTTACTTCCTAAATAATTTTTCTTCCTCTTTTTCTTTTACATTCTATTTCCCATCAATTTTTTTCTCTTGCATTTACCTAATTCTATAAACATTTTTCTACTCCCCAATAAGGTCCTTTGTACCACTTTGTCCAGTTTAACATTTCAAATTTTTCCATTTGTACTTCCCTGTTCCTAAACCCCTATATCTTTAGAGTTATAAAGCTTTATTAATCCTCAGATAGTTAACTATATAAGATTACTGTTGAGTTCTTTACAAAAGCAGACAGGTAGCTCTGACATTTAGAACACATTAGCTATAACTCAACACCTGGCTTGTCTTGATATTGCATCATGATGGTTAGATCTTGGGGCTGAGGAAAAGGATTATAGTTCACTTCACCCAAAAGTACACCACTGAAAAGCATCTAAAGATCTCTCTACCCTAGAAATGAAGTCTTTACACTATATCTATAAGACAAACAACGTAACAAATATAAGAAAACGTGGTGACAAGATGCCTCCTGAAACTTTCCTGAAGTCAGTCCAGGGCGATGACTGAAAACAGAATAAGTCCCATGTGTGAAACAAAGAAGGTTAGAACATCAGGATCACAGAAAACATAACTAAACAGATAATGGAATTAATAATGAAAATGATCTAGGAGCTTTCGGAAGACACTAAAAAGAGCTAGCAGAGTTAAACCACACTATACAAAACATAAATGCTCATTTTAACAGAGAACATGAGTCCATTAAAAGGTTCTAAACAGAAATCTAGGAGATTAAAAATTTATATTCGAAGTAATGAACACCAGAAGCAACCAGTTCAAGGACAGAATTTCTTTTTTTTTTTTTTTTTGAGACAGGGTCTTGCTTTGTAGTCCAGGCTGGCCCTGAGCTCACTATGTAGCCCAGGCAAGCCTGGAACTCAGCAATCCTCCTGCCTCTGCCTCCCAAATGCTGGGATTACAGGCGTGAGCCACTGTGGTATGTGGTATTGATGGCTGGTGGGCGTGAGTCACCACGCCCAGCACAGTATGTGCTTTCCCAGGATCGCACTCAGGACCTTGCGTTTGCAAGGCAGACGCTGGAACCACTGAGCTAACCCTCCGGCCCAAGGACAGAATTTCTTAACTGAAGATAGTGATGCCTTCAAAGACCCACTACTCTAAAACACCTAAAAGCAATATGAGAACATAAATAAATGGATCAAAAGTTGCTAGATGAGGTACAGACGATTCAGATTAACTGGAACAGGGCAAGAGATTTAGCCCAGTGGTTGTGGCACTGCCTAGCAAGTGCAAGGTCCCTGGTTCGATCCCCAGTAACAACATAGAACAATACCAGGCATGGTGACTTACACCTACCACCAATCGTAATGCTGGGCGTGGTGGCTCACGCCTGTCATCCCAGCACTAAGGAGGCGGAGGCAGGAGGATTGCTGAGTTCCAGGCTTGCATGGGCTACATAGTGAGCTCAGGGCCAGCCTGAACTACAAAGCGAGACCCTGTCTCAAAAAAAAAAGTTGACAGAGAAGTAATTTATTTCCATATCAAGGAGCCTTCAAGAAATTTGTGACCGTCAAACAAGCACTACAAAAAATTCTCAAGGAAACAGAAAACAAAGCCAACAATGCCAATACATCGAAAAGAATGAATACACCAGAAGGGTGAGAAAATAATACAATCACGGAAATAAGCCAAAACCTTTCAGCAATGACTCTCAATCTGAATTGTCTCGATTCTCCAACCAAAAACCACAAACTGGCAGAATGAATCAAGAAACAAAACCCAGTGATATACAGTATATAAGAAACACATTTAGGGCCGGAGGGTTAGCTCAGTGGTTCCGGCACCTGCCTCCCAAGCGCAAGGTCCTGAGTTCGATCCCCAGTAACCACATATAATGCTGGGCGTGGAGACTCACATCCACCAGCCATCAATACCACATACCACAGTGCCAGGCATGGTGGCTCACACCTGTAATCCCAGCACTCGGGAGGCAGAGGCAGGAGGATTGCTGAGTTCGAGGCTTGCCTGGGCTACATAGTGAGCTCAGAACCAGCCTGAACTACAAAGCGAGAAAAAAAAAAAAAACATTTAATTTGAAAGGAATTTTACAGACTGAAACTCAATGGATGGAGAACACAATTCCCTGCAATAGAAACCTGGAAGAAAGCAAGACTGACTATCCTAATTTCAGACTAAGTGGATTTCAAACCAAAATTGGTCAGAAGAAACGAAGATGCAGGGTGTGGTGGCACCTGCCTGTGATCTCAGCACTCAGGAGGGCACTGCTGGGAGTTTGGCTGTGAGCTCAAGGCCAGCCAGGACTACACAGTGAATTCAAGACTAGCCTGAACTACATGATGAGACCCCTGTTTCAATAAAAAAAAAAAAAGAGAGAGAGAGACAAAGAAGGTAACTAACATATTGGTTGAAAAAACAGTTCAACAGAAAGTGAAAGCGAATACAGACATTTCAAATACCAGCATATCCAATTTTATAAAACACTAATCAGCATGAAAAAGCAAACACCAACACCATCGTACAGGGGATCTCACTACCCACTGTCACAAATGGAGAGTAACTAGATCCCCCCAGGAAAAAAAAAATTAATGAAGAAACAATTTAACCAAACCTTCACACAAATGGACTCGATATCTACAGTGTTCCAACCAACAACAACAGAATACACGTTCTTCTCAGCAGCACATGAGCCTTTAAAAACAGACTACGTACCTGCCTATAAGTAAATGCAAAAGAATCAAAATTAGCCCATGTATCTTATCAGGTCATAGTGCAAAGAATCTGATGGATGAACTAATGAATAATGGAATTAAAGAAAATCTCTATAATCAAAATGGTATTTTTCAGTATGACATATCGGAACCTATGGAACACAACGAAAACAATCGTAGGACAGAAGTTTACCGCACTGAATTTCCACATCAGAAAAACAGCGCAAGCTCAAATAAATAACCTAATGATGTACCCCTAAGGTCCTGGAAAATCAGGAACCACCTGAATCCCAAGACGGAGGAAGGGAGCTCAATTCTGGGCCTGAAATAAAAAGCCTATCAACTAGCCAACGGCCAGGTCCCAACAGATTCACCAAAAGCACTTGAGGAAGATCTATCAGTGATACTCCTCAAACTAAAGAAACCATAAGGGAAGCAATAGTCCCAAAATCTTTCCCAGAAGCAAGCACTATCCTGATTCCCAAACCAAGAAAGGGTACAATGTAAAATGAGAACCATGGGACTGGGGCTGTAGCTCAGTGTGCCATGTAAGGTCATAACTTCAATCCCTGGTACCACAAAGGAGAAAAAAGCAAAAAATGAACAACCACAGGCCAATTATTTCAATGAACACAGATGCTAAAATCCTCAGTAAGGTACTGGCAAACAAAAAACAACAAATTATCAAAAAGATCATAACTATGACTAAGTAGGACTCAGATCAGAGATGCAGGGATGGTTCGACATATGCAAATGGTTAAATATAATATACAACAAAAACAGAAGTACAAAAATCACGTAATCTCTGGGTATGGTGGTACACACTTACAATCCCAGCACTTGGTAGGCTGAGGCAGGAGGATCACTATGAGTTCAAGGCCAGCCTGAACTACATAGTAAAATCCTGTCTCAAAAAACAAAACATGATTATGAAAACTCATAATCATTTTTAAAGACCTAGAAAAAACATTTGACAAACTCCAATATCCATTTGTGATTAAAAAAAACATAGGTATAGAAGGTCTTTATCTTAATCTGATAAAATCCAACTATGACAAACCATTGGCCAAGATTTTATCAAATGGAGAGAAGCCCAAAAGCTTTCCCCCTAAAATCTACTATCACCACTCCTGTTCAAACATTAGCCAATGAATTAAACAAGAAATCAAAGGGATATGGACAGGAAAGGAAGGAGTTGAATTATCATTACTTCCAAATGGCATGAACTTCTACATAGCAAACCCCAAAATCTCCACCAAAAAAACACCCAATATTAATAACCAAATTCAGTAGCAAAACAGGATACAAAGTCAACACTCACAAATCAACAGCAGTCCTGTATATCAATAATGAACT
>PVIC010052825.1:0-12039 GCA_004025085.1 Thryonomys swinderianus | reverse complement strand
AGCAATCCTCCTGTCTCAGCCTCCTGAGTGCTGGGATGACAGGCGTGAGCCACCACGTCCGGCATTGTGGTATGCGGTGTTGATTGTTGGTGGGCATGTCTCCACGCCCAGCGTTATATGTGGTTACCGGGGATCGAACTCAGGACCTTGCGCTTGCGAGGCAGGCGCCGGAACCACTGAGCTAACCCTCCGGCCCTGTTGTACTAAATCTTGTTTGAGGTCAAATTTATATTTTTAATTTACCTTTTTGGATGGAAGCCCTTTCATCAACACTTCTCAAACTTTATGTGTAAATGAATTCCTTGGGAAATCCTGTTAAAAGTGGATTTCATTTCTATAGGTCTGTGATGGTCTGAGGACCACCTTCTGAGTGGGGAGGTATCTTGCAAGTCTGAATTTGCAAACTCCTCCCTAAACATGTGATTGGAGCCATGGCTTTGATTCTGTTTCCTCATTTCACAAATGGAAACAGCAAAATAACATTTCAGGCCTTGGGAGCTCTTGTTGGGATTAAGTGGACTAAGAAAGATAACAACTCCTAACTCCATCTTGCCCAGATTTTAAAACTGTGTTTAGAAGTGGGTTAATATTTTATCCCTTATCATTTTTCTTTTGTCAGTGAGTCTTGCAGTGAACACTAGCTTAGGAATAGGAGCAGGGTAGAACACAGCTGAGCTCCTCGTGTAGTAGTAGAAACCCTGAAGTCATCAATGCACCAGCTGACTCAATTGCATACCTTGAATCTTGTAACTTCCAGGGTAGTTTGTGTTGCCAGATTTTGATAACTTTGCAATTGAAAAAATAGCCTGCTTCCTCCCTAGAGAGTCACCGGAGGCTTGATGAACTTCTTTTCCTACTTAGAATCACTTATTTGGGCTTTGGCAAAGGCTGTCTAAATTCTATACATAGCTTACTAAAAATATGTTCCCAAGAGTAGAACCGCATTGAACAAACACCTCAGCTATAGATGAGATTAAGGGCTTGTCAGATTCCATTTAATGGATTGTGTTTTCCATGCAAGATTAAATCATGGAGCTCACTCTCATTTTGGCTTTTGGCAGCCACTTTTCCACTCGAGGCTGCTGCCAAGAAGACAGTTTTTGACATGATGACTTTCAGGAAATGTGCAATCTGGCTCATGATATGTCATGGTGTGTGGTAGGGTCCCCTGCAGTTTTATACTCCACCCCGGAGTGAGTCATGGGTTAAAATTCCCACTTAGCTCATGGGAAGTCTGGTTACATGGATTTCTTTGTCACCATGTGTTGGTCACCCACTGGGAACCTCTGGGGACACTATCTCCCTGACTTAATGCTGCCTTCCTAGAGTTGGCTATTGCCTGCTCTGGTCTTCCTTAATACAAATCACTAGGGTCGTTCTCAAATTTGGCATGAGAGAAAAAGAAAAATAAATTCTAAATCTTAAAGAGATTTCAACTTTGGCTTCCCATAAGGGAAATATTTAAGCCTCTTTTCCTAAGGAAATTTTTAGAGACAGAATTGCTGGTATTAGAAGTTGACAAGGTATACATGAAAGAGATATAGTTCCTCTTGGATTCTTCCTGGCCCTTCCACTTTTTTTTTTTTTTTTTTTTTTTTTTTGAGACAGGGTCTCGCTTTGTAGTTCAGGCTGGCCCTCAGCTCATTATGTAACCCAGGCAAGCCTGGAACTCAGCAATCTTCCTGCCTCTGCCTCCCGAGTGCTGGGATTACAGGCGTGAGCCACCATGCCTGGCATTGTGGTATGTGGTATTGATGGCTGGTGGGCATGAGTCACCACGCCCAGCATTGTATGTGGTTACTGGGATCAAACTCAGGGCCCTGCACTTGTGAGGCAGGTGCTGGAACCACTGAGCTAAATCTCTGGCCCTCCACTGGTATTTTGGGGAAAAGGGGAGTTGTCTCTGTGAGAATACACTTTTCACGTCTCTGTCCACAGGGAGTGTGCACAGGCCTTGGTCCTAGTTGCTATGTGGTGAATGTTGTCATTCTGATGATTGAGGCTGCATTTCAAGAGTATTGCACATGCCAGGGATCCCAAGGCCAGCTGTTCCTGGGAGATGCTGAGCTCCTTGGGTGAGGACTGCCTTGAGGACTCCATGATGGCCTGGCTGAAATTGCTTTAGAGCTGCACTGCAGACTGAGACATTCCATTAACTAACCAAACATCCTTCTTCCCTTTTTCCCTTCCTCTCTTCTTTCCCTATCTTTTTTCTCTTTCCCTCCTTTCTTTCCTTTCTTTGCTGAGAACCAAACTTGTCTCTAGTCTTTTCCTATATTCCCAGCTTCTCACCTAACAATTTTCTCTTACAGATTTTTCCCCTGATAAATTCCTTGTATATCTGATACAATCTTTTTTTTTTTTTTTTTTTGCTTTTTGGAGACAGGGTCTTGCTTTGTAGTTCAGGCTGGCCCTGAGCTCACTATGGTGCCCAGGCAAGCCACTGCGAACTCAGCAATCCTCCTGTCTCTGTCTCCCGAGTGCTGGGATTACAGGTGTGAGCCACCACGTCCTGCATTGTGGTATGCGGCGTTGATTGTTGGTGGGTGTGTCTCCACGCCCAGCATTATATGTGGTTACCGGGGATGGAACTCAGGACCTTGCGCTTGCGAGGCAGGCGCTGGAACCACTGAGCTAACCCTCTGGCCCTCTGATACAATCTTGACAGCTGCTTCTGAAAGAACCTGGTCTACTCCAGCGTTCTGTCAGGCTGTGCTCCTCCACTGGGACACATAACACTTGTAACATGGTGCTATGGGCACAGCTTTATGGGCCTAGAAGTCCTGAGCCAGTCCCAGTATATTTAAATTTATATTTTATATCTGATGCTCTGTCTTCTTTATGGGCTGTAGTATTGGGGTAGATATGAACCATGTTACTTTTGCCATTCTTATCTTGCGTTTTCATTTCCTAGAAGAGACTTGCATAAAGCATTGGATTAAGTAAGGAAATGACAACATTAGAGAAATAATTTCAAATTGTACTCAAAATATGGCTGTTCTGCTAAGAGCGTTGGCACACACCTACAATTCCAGCACTCTGGTATACAGAGGTAGGATCATCTTGATTTTGAGCTCAGCCCTGGAAAAGTAGCAAGATCCTGTCTCAAAAATGCAAAAAAAAAAAAAAAAACTAACCAACCAAACAAAAAACAAAAAACAAAACAAAACAACAATAAAATAGCTGAAAAGGGCTAGGAGTATAGCTTCAGCCAAAAGTTCTGGGCTCAAGTCCTAGTACTGATGGAGATGGAAAAAAGACTGCACTGTCCAAAGGAAATGCTCAACAATATTCAACTTTATATAGGAGGTTCAGTTTTTAGCTACCAGATTTGTCTCTGGGGCTCACTTTTTCTAAAGTGTGTGTCCTTCTCCAAATGAGGTCATGTTATCATCTAGCTGTTGGGAAATCCAGGATTCCACCCCTTAGACTGAAGCTCATCTGAGGTGTCGTCATTGAAGTGTATGCTTAAGTCACAATATCTCTTAGCACATTTTGAAAAGTGTAAATTATCTAGAGCAACTTGTCAGGAAAGAGGTGGAGGTTCAGTACTGTTGTGTCAGTTGGGAAGAGGGGCTGAAACACTCCTGATAGAGCCACCATCTCAGTCTCTCTGCCAGTATCAAATGTGGATAAGCTTCCCCATGTTTTTAAATTAGCACCAGGGACTTCTGCCCAAGGCCACAGAGACCTGATCCATGTAAGAAATCCTTTATGTTCTCTCCAAATAAAGGAAGCATGAATGCTTGAGGTCTACTTGGATCAGAAAACACCCAGGAGTCAGTGTGGGAGGTATGGTGATGTGTTTCTCTTCTCCAGCTGCACAAGCATTAACTTTTTCATATATAATCTGTAGAGTCACAAACTGGAGATTTTCAGTACAGTGCTCCATGTTTGAATGTATTTTAGAAGCTGAGAGTGGTTGGGTGTGAGTTGTGGAGTCATGAAGTTTATGGAAAGACTGAGTATAGCCCAAAGCCAAAGATACCCTGTGCTCTTGCTTGGGTACTTCTGTAGCTGGCTGCTGACCTGACCTTCCTAAATACTTTGCAGTCCCCCTTCCTTAGCATATCCCATAATACTCTTGCTAGATACTAACTTTCTAAGTGGCAGTGACTCACTCCCTGGGTTATCTGGTGTACCACAGGTGAATGGAATGTATTGATTGATAGAATGAATAGACTAGTTTCTCAGTCCAATTCATTTTTCTTGTTTAATTCATCACCTTCCTATGAGAGTAGTGGTGTACATCCCAGAAGTAAAGAATTTCCTGGTTGGAAGACAAGGCAACAATGGAAACATGGCTGGAAATGTCCTGTGGACTTCAGAACCCTAAAGTACATGTAATGTTCTGCAGAAGTCAGCTTGCTAGAGATACCATCATCTGTTTCTTTTTGGTACTACAATTATTTTGAATTGCCTTAACAGAGAATAGAGAATTTATTCCCATCACTTACCAAGGAATGGGGAGTTATTTATCCAAAATATTGTGCCTTTTTGATTGATGTCGCACTGTGAGAAGTACCTGTGTAACAGGGTCATAACTTTGTCAGTACCCCAAGATGTGCAAAAAATGTAGTTTTTAAGTTTTACTTTTAACTGGGCTGATCTGCCTTTTGATCTTCCACTTTGCAGGATACCAAACAGGGAAATTGTACATTTAAAGTCAGCTGTAGAGGTAACATTAGGAGAGTGTTTCTCCCTGAGGATTTAGTTTCTCTATGGAAAATGCTCATTTGTTCAGCTGCTCTTTCTCAAGCCCCTTCCCTAAGCAGTCTGGTTTTGTGTGATACTCAAAGTGGCCCAAGAAAGAGATCCAGTTGCTCCCTCTGCTGGCAGGTGTGATGTGGGCTCCCTTGTCTGTCCTTCCTCCCCTGCCCCTGGCAGTGCTTTGAGGGGCCCTGGGGTTGATTATGATTCTCATGTGGTTGGGGAGAAGATGGCCCAGCCATCAACCCTTGCTACTCTGTCCCCATGTGAATCTCACTGGCTAACTGTCCAGTTATGATCACAGGTAACATCTGAGTTTTATTGTAGGAGCCTGTGGGAACCACTGGGGCCTGTCCAAACCCCAGAACTTGGGGGAATACTTGAGAAAATTCAAACTCAGCCTCCTCTTACTCAGCTGCTGGCCACTGTAGTCACTTTGATGTGGAACTCAGGTTTATGGCAGATATTTTTTTAGAGGGAGAAGGAAGGATACACAGGTCTCTCACTCTTTTCTCTTTGGCCCCATTTCTCTCTAATCCCCCAGCGAGAGAAGCCACATCTCTGGATTTCCATTTCTCCTACATCTCCTCTTCCTCCTTTGACTAGGCCTGGGGCTAAGTCATAATGGTAGATGAAGTAAGGAGACAGATTGGTCTGATGATGTGGGACCCTACACTGGGAAACATCTCAAAAACACCATATGTCACCCTTACACACTTTCTATGATGAGTGACTTGATTGTATTCACTTTCTTTCTGTTTAACTGCAAAATTAATGTACCTAATGAAAAAATAAAGCAAATTCCTCTAAAAAAGTTCTAGGATAATGATACCTGTTCTTTACAGCAGGGGCCTCTAGTCACATTATTAAACTTGCAATACCGTCATCCTGTGTTTTACTCTAGAACATTTGTACTTACAACATTAGGGTTGAGGCTTTCATTTTGCTACTTAAGATTCCTTCTAAGATTTTTTTTGGTAGCAAATGGTGTCTCCCTACTGAAGAGATGAGAGCATCCTCTGCAGAGACATTCAGTCTGGGCCCAGAGCTTTGGACCAGCACACCTCTTGACCACTTCCGCCTCTCAAGATTCATGAATATGTTGAGTGGCTCTTTATATTATCATGAAACAGGCCACTCTAAGTCATAATAGATACAGAAGGGGAGCACAAGGAACTTTATGGAGTAGGGCTGGAAAGCAGGGCACAGCTTGAAGTAATTGCTTGATTTGCATCTGAGATACACAAAGAGAAAGCAGGGGGTCATTATATGGTCAGGCCTCATGCTATAAGAGCAGAAAGTTTTGGAGCTCTTGCAATCTTTGAGGTGGCAGAAAGAAGATTATACTTTTTCGTTAAATTACAGAATTAGAAATTCCATTTCTCTACACACAGCACCAAAACAAAGGTTTCATGAGAAATAATGAAGATACAGAAGAGCCATGGGGGTGAAAACTCATGAATTCTGTAGTGCCCAGAGGAAGTGCAAGGACAGGTTTGGGAGAAACTTGTCACAATGTTTCTTTTTTAAAAAAAGGATGGAAGAAAGACCATATTTTAAATTACTTTTAAGAGCAACAGTAACTAATGTTTGTTGAGTAGGCGCCCCTAAAACTGTAGTTGTTGACGGCTGTTGAGTGTGCATGGACGTGAATTTACTAAGATGAATTATCAACTGACCCTGGGAGCCAGCTCTAGAGGGCGGGCACTGTTATATGCAAATGAGCTGCAGACTCCTAGGTCCATGTCAGCATCCATGTCCTCAATTAGAGAAGGAGGCAACTTGAAAGCAGACACCTCACCGAATGTCACTAGAAGCGTAATGCACTACCCTTTGTATCCTGGAACCACTTAGCAGACACATCACAGACTGTCCCAAAGTGTGATTGTGGGAAAGTGACGAACAGGAGGATGTGACTCAAATAGACAACTTTCCTTAACCTGTAAGCTTTGATTTTTTTCATTATTCCCATTCTTTTAAAAAAGACCCAGATTTTCCATAGGAAAAGTATGATGGTGTCGCTTCCCCCTCGACCAGCAAGGAAGACGCGACTGCAAACTCTTTTTTTTGTTGTTTTATTTAGGATCCTTTGCTCGAGCAAAAACAAAAAAGCTCCCCTTTATAGGCCTCTCTCAGTATATATATATATATAGTCATCAGCCAATGCCTGAAGGACACGTGGCATTTTGGGATAGGCGGCTATACAGCGGAAGCGAACTGGCTGATCAGGCAATGCCTAAATATAGACTTGTTTTTCAGCGGATATAGACTTGTTTTTCAGTGGTTCAGACCACTTAACCTACTTCCTCAGCACCATCTTTTGGGCGCGGTTGCCCTTTGGCTCTCATGGGATATGAATTATAATTGTTTAATTATGTGTGTGTGTGCCATGCTCTGCTAATTATTCTTGAATATGTCTGCCTCAAACCAGGGTTGAATTTACTGTGTTGTCACATTTCCCAGGTAGTCTTCAATCCTGCTAAGAGCCAGGAGATAGGTGACTGCATTTAAGAAATGCTTTCACTTTGTTAAAAAAAAAATAAAAACAACAATCTCTTTTATTCTGATTTGACTCATGTGACTTTAATTTCCTTTAATCTGAAATCAGTTTTTTAGCATTTCTGTGTATTTCATGATGCTGAAATTTTGAAGCAAACAGATCATGGGTTTCATCATGCAGAATTTGGGTTTGTCTGATTGTTGCCTTGTGAACATTCAGGTTGTGCATTTTAACAGGAGCACATAGGTGACGCCATGTCCTCGTCAGTGCAGTGCAGGTGAGTGTGGAGGAAGAGAGCTCTGGCTTGTCCTGTTCCCAGCACTATTGACTTTGATCACTTGGTTAAGATTTCCTCTGATTTGTCCATGTTTAGGTTCCTTTCTGCTTCTCTGTAATTAAGTTGTATTGGTGTAAATTCTTTGAGAGTCTGTAAATAACCTTTCTCTTTACAAATTTATGCAATGCTTCTAGCATCACTTGACAATTCTTGTATGAATCAATGGCAACCTCTCTTATTCATTCTCCCATTATTGAATGATTATTGATTTAAATAAGTGTTACAAAATAACAGAATTTTGGAGATACTTTATGATTTTTTTTTTTTTTTGAGACAGGGTCTCGCTTTGTAGTTCAGGCTGACCCTGAGCTCACTATGTAGCCCAGGCAAGCCGCCGCGAACTCAGCAATCCTCCTGTCTCTGCCTCCCGAGTGCTGGGATTACAGGCGTGAGCCACCACGCCCAGCGCTGTGGTTTGTGGTATTGATTGCTGGTGGGCGTGAGTCATCACGCCCAGCATTGTATGTGGTTACCAGAGATTGAACTCAGTACCTTGCACTTACGAGGCAGGTGCCGGAACCACTGAGCTAAATCTCCAGCCCTCATACTCAAATTTTGAGATGTGTTTGTATGTTTGTGTACGTGAAATGAGAGAGACAGGAAGACAGCAAAGGAACCTAATAAATTCTAAAACCATTATTCTTTTCTAATACACTAAGCCACTCTGACAGCCTCCTCCAGAAAAAACCTTCTTGTTATAATTGCGTCTTGTCCCATTTGAAAACATTGTCTGCTGCTATACTTTAGGGTCTCTGCTCTCTTTACAGGATTATCTGCCTTCTTTTTGAGTGGTTTTTAACCTTGGCTGCATGGTGTACATAGCACTTATGTCCACATGGATGGGTAGGGCCCCAGAACCACATGCTCTAAACTTCTTTGGTCCAGCTTCTAGGCAGTGGGAATGCACTGAGAGCCAGTACTGTACATGTGTCAGGCTCCTCCTTGGCCTGCTTGTGCTTCCTTCATTCTCATGAATTCATGCTGCCTTGATGTGTGCTACTGCCATTGGTGCCATTTCTCTAATGACCACCAAGTCCTTCTTGACCTTTGTCATAAAGTATAGACTCTTTGCTTCCCATGGGATGTAACATTTATCTGGGGCAGGTGTCTGGAGTTTTGGAATGATCACAGAATGAGCTCTCTCACCCTTTGCGGTGCCATATGTCCATGCCATTTTGGATAACTGAAGTCTCACCAAATGTCCCTTATGTTTCTTTCTCCAAAAGCCAAATCAACAGAATGCAGGCAAATCACGTGTATTCTTCAGAGAATGTGCTATGTGGAAGCTTTCAAAAGCCTGCTAGATGATAACTATTTTTAATTACTATTTAATGGCTGCTGGGTCTCATCACTCTTTGGATAAGGGTGACTTTGAGACACTGGCATCATTTCTTGGTCACCAGGCCCACTTTCCTCCATTTTTTTCCAAAAATGATATTTTATCATTAAAAATAATATACTTACCTTATAGAACACTTGATAAATGTTAGGAGAAAACCATCCTAAATATAATCCCTGTTATCATTTTGGCATCCTTCTTAAATAATATGTGCCTTATTTTTGTCATTGTGATTATAGTGTGTGTACAATTTTATGCCTTTTCACTAAATGTTTTATTTTAGGCATTTTGCCCATTTTGCCGTATAATGCACGTGTCTTGGAGAGTGTATGCATCTACTTATTCACATTATTCTTATTAAACATTTAGATTGTTCTCAATTTTTAACTGTTAGCAGGATGCTATGATAAAAATCTGCATGCATCTAGATAGTTTATGCTACATCCTAAGGGGAGAGAAGGGCAAAAACACTGTTAAAAGAGTATCTTAATTCTTTTTTTTTTTTTGAGACAGGGTCTCGTTCTGTAGTTCAGGCTGGCCCTGAGCTCACTATGTAGCCCAGGCAAGCCTGGAACTCAGCAGTCCTCCTGCCTCTGCCTCCCGAATGCTGGGATTACAGGTGTGAGCCACCACGCTGGCATTGTGGTGTGTGGTACTGATTGCTGGTGGGCGTGAGTCACCACACGCAGCATTGTATGTGGTTACCGGGATCGAACTCAGGGCCTTGTGCTTGCGAGGCAGGTGCTGGAACCACTGAGCTAAATCTCTGGCCCAAGAGTATCTTAATTCTTTTTTTTTTTTGCTTTTGAGACAGGGTCTCGCTTTGTAGTTCAGGCTGGCCCTCAGCTCACTCACTATGGTGCCCAGGCAAGCCGCCGCGAACTCAGCAATCCTCCTGTCTCTGCCTCCCGAGTGCTGGGATTACAGGCGTGAGCCACCACGCCCAGCATTGTGGTATGCAGTGTTGATTGTTGGTGGGCGTGTCTCCACGCCCAGCATTATATGTGGTTACTGGGGATGGAACTCAGGACCTTGTGCTTGCGAGGCAGGTGCCGGAACCACTGAGCTAACCCTCCGGCCCAGTATCTTAATTCTTAATAAACCATATTTTTAAAAGGTTCTTAATGAGTCTCTTTGTTTTTATTCTTTCTTTTGTGGTGCTGCAGATTTACCCCAGGGCCTTTCCTCTGAGCTACATTCCCAGCCCTTTTAACTTTGATTCAAGATTTCTCTAAGTCACTAAGTTGCCCAGTATGTAGTTAAATTTGTGATCTTCCTGGCACAGGCTTCCAGAGTGCTGAGATTGTAGGTGAGTGCCATCACATCCAGTTTAGAACCCACTTTTCAGGAGGCTCCTCTGGGAGTCGCCCACCAGCATTTAATGTTCATCTCTCACTGCTTTGAAATACTGGTTTTATTTTTTTCAAGGTAATCTGTTGTTTTCCCTAAAGCTAGGGAGCACCTGTGCTGTTTCTGAGTCTTTTGATGACACACTGCTCAGGGAAGTAATATAGTTAAGTTTTTCTCTGCTCTCAGTTGGAATACTGTTTCCCTCTTACATTCTATCCAAGTAACATTCAGATAAGTAACTTGCTGGGGAACACATACCTAAAAAACAGCAGAGCCCAGCATCATTCTATCCTCAAAGCTATCATGCTTTCCATCTCATTTGTTCTATGGAAACAAGGGGCCAGAACAGACTAACAAGTTATTCCTGGGGCGAGGCATTGGGGCAAAGGTAAAAAGAAAACATATACCCAGGAAAGACTTTGGGGATACTCTTGCCTTCAAGGAATTTAGAGTTTAATGGAAGAAACAGAGAAGTAAATACATAATTACTGTATAGAGAAGTGGCATAGAAATGATGTCAGGAATAAATAGAGAAGACCATTTAAAACAGCTTGTTAAAAGCTTTTTAAAATCGAGTTTATTGGTGCATTTTATATATAAATTATGATCACATTCAACGTTGAGAATTTGTATCTGTACACAATACATCCTAATTCTCATTTTTTTCAATTTCCCTGCTCTCCCTAGAACCACCACCCTCTGCATAAGCTTTGTTTCCAATTTTTTTTTAAAAGAGTTTTATTAAGTTGAATAAGATTAGTGCTGGACCTTTTATAGACACCTTCAATTATAAGAAGGAACTTATGAAATTCCTTGTTTTTTTTTTCACTTTCCAATTCAGTTACTATCTTAATAGATTTGGTACTGTACAGCAAACACTGAGGTAGACACTGGGAATTATTGGTAAATATTTCAAGGAAGCAGCACCTGCTAGCCTTGAGCTTACAGTCTTGCAAGGAATAATGACCAGTATTCCACATTCATAACAGCAACTTCTATCCTACCATTACTTCTTCCTATTCTTATCTTATCAAAATATGTTAACAGGGCTGGAGATTTAGCTCAGTGGTTCTGGCGCCTGCCTCACAAGCGCAAGGTCCTGAGTTCGATCCCGGTAACCACATAGAATGCTGGGTGTGGAGACTCATGCCCACCAGCAATCAGTACCACATACCACAGTGCCAGGCGTGGTGGCTCACGGTGTAATCCCAGCACTCGGGAGGCAGAGGCAGGAGGATTGTTGAGTTCGCGGTGGCTTGCCTGGGCTATATAGTGAGCTCAGGGCCAGCCTGAACTACAAAGCGAGACCCTGTCTCAAAAAAAAAAATATATGTATATATATATATGTATCTATAGCTATATCTATGTTAACAGCTTCCCATTTATTATCATTTCTATTGCAGCAATAATCAGGTTAATTTTATTTCAAATGACAGTTTGTAATTTTTTGTATTAATGATTACACTCGTTCTTCAAAAATAAGCTTCAGTATTTAAATAGTGGTATTTGACGAACTTTTATTGAGTTTCAAAAAACAGCTTTATTAAGATATACTTGACAGGAAAAGAAACCTGCACTCATTTAAATATTTAAATAGCTTTGACATTTGTATACATCTGTGAAACTATTGCCACAATCAGGGTAATGATTACTGCACCCTTTTGCTTTTCTTCCTCATGGCGCTACATTATCCTCAGCCCATCCTAGGAAGTTGTTTCAATAAATTATATAGATACATATGCATTTCCTAGATTTGTGTATAAGTGGGACCATACGATTTTCTTTCTTTCTTTCTCTCTCTCT
>PVIC010052824.1:0-12049 GCA_004025085.1 Thryonomys swinderianus | reverse complement strand
CGCCTGCCTTGCAAGCGCAAGGACCTGAGTTCAATCCCCGGTAACCACATATAATGCTGGGCGTGGTGGCTCACGCCTGTAATCCCAGCACTCGGGAGGCAGAGACAGGAGGATTGCTGAGTTCGCGGCGGCTTGCCTGGGCACCATAGTGAGCTCAGGGCCAGCCTGAACTACAGAGCGAGACCCTGTCTCCAAAAAGAAAAAAAAAAAAAAAAAAGATGTACAGGGGCAAAATGCTCCAACACAATAATCACGTGTAACTGAGCATTGCAGTTCTCACCCCTTACTTGGAAAGCAACAACATCAGAATTAAACTTTACTGTGTACTAAATAGAAGTGACAGACATTTAAAGAAGTTTTCAGTTAACAGCCCTGATGGGGGTGGGGATTTAGCTCAGTAGTTCTAGTGCCTGCCTTGGGAGCACAAAGACATGAGTTCAGTCCCTGGTTTAAACAACAACAACCCCCAAACAGCCATGACATTTACATTAAATAGATAACCACATGGAGCTTTCACTATAATTGATTACAAATTAGGTTATAATCAGCAAATTTAAAAATTAAAATAATTTTTTCCTCATTACAATAGTGTTTGGTAAATTCGATCCCAGTACCACAAGGAGAGAAGTAAGGCAGAGAATATGGGATGTGGCAAAAGCCACACAAGGAGGGAAGTTTATAGTGATGACTGACAATGTTAGAAAAGAGAGGCTGGTTGGGGATGGTGGCACACACCTGCCATCTCAGGACTCGGGAGGCTGAGTCAGGAGAATCACCAAAAGTTTTAGGCCAACCTGGGATATATAGTGGGTTCATGGATAGCTTGAACTACATCATGAGATGCTGTCCAAAAAAAAAAAAAAAGAAAGAAAGAGGGTCTTATCTGTGACCCCTCCCCGCTTCTACCTCCTAAGTAGCTGGGACTACAGGCAAATAAGCTACCATGCAACTTTCTGGTATTTTATTGAGATAAAATCCACAGGTATTCAGTTTACCTATTTAACCTCCATATTTCATTGGCTTTTAGTGTATTTACAGAGATCTATAATCATATCACAGTCATTTTATGGCATTCTATCACCCTAAAAATCCAGTGTCCTTTAGCTGTCTCACCACCTTTTCTTTTACCCTTCTAGATTTGAGGCAGCCATCATGGAACTTGAATTTTTATAGGTGTGGTTAGAGTGAAGATTTTGTAGAACGATTACATGGCTTTTTATGTTTTGTCTTTTTTAGTTAGCACGGTGTTTTCACAGGGCGTCCATGTTGTAGCATCTGTCACTGCTTCCTCTGTGTTTATTGAGGAGTAATTTTCCATTGTGAGGATAATCCAATCTGTCTGTTGTTTATCTGTCTGTTGATGGACATTTTGGCTTCCTTACACATTTTGGCTATTACAAAAAATGCTGCTATGAACTTGCATGTGTAAGCTTTTTGTGGCTATTGCTAGGTCACATGAAGTCTTTGTTTCGTACGGTAGGGACTTGCCAGACTGTTTTCCAGAAAGGGACACTGTATTAGTTTCATCAAGTACTCTCCGAGGGCTGTGTGTGTTTTCTGCAGCTTCATCAGCATTTGTTGTATCTGCCTATCTGCTTCTGGTCATCATGGATTTAAAGTGGTATCAAATTTGATTTTATTTCCACATGGCTAGTGTGATGATTTGTCCTTTGTATAAAATCTTTTGGCTATTTTTTGATTTGTTATCTATCTTGTTTATTTTGTAATGTTTCTTTATGTATTTCAACCCTAGACTTTTATTAAATATGTCATTTTTCTTCTTCGGGTTGTCTTTTCGTTTCTTAATTATCCCTTTTGAAGCAATAAAGTGAGATCTGTTTTTTTAGTGTTGTTGTCAAGTCCTGGGCCAGGCAAAGTCTCTGCCACTTAGCCACACCACCTGGCTTAGGTTTATTATTTTTTGTGAGTACTTTCAAAAATGATTTCTGTAAAATACTTCATTTTATATTAAGATGTATTTATGCTAGTTATTTTATCAGCATTTAAGACTGATAAAAATTATTTAAGTAGCAGTGTTTAGAAGTTTCTCTTTTATATAAAGCATTTTTAATTTTCTTAAAATTTTTTTCCAGCTCTATAGTGTCCACTCTCCTTGCTCTTATGGATGGATTAGATAACAGGGGCGAAATTGTTGTTATTGGTGCTACAAACAGACTTGATTCTATAGATCCTGCACTCAGGAGACCTGGTCGTTTCGACAGAGAATTCCTTTTCAATCTGCCTGATCAAAAGGTAAGAGTTTTTGTTTTCTATGTGTTTAGATTCATATATAGCTCAGTTACAAAATGTGTGTGTGGGAGTGTGTGTGTGTGTGTATATGTATACATACACTTTTGAGGGTGATCTTTTTTGAGACAGGGTCCTGCTTTGTAGTTCAAGCTGGCCCTGGGCTCACTATGTAGCCCAGCAAGCCTCGAACTAACAGCAATCCTCCTGCCTCTGCCTCTCAAGTGGTGGGATTACAGGTGAGAGCCACCATGCCCAGCATTGTGGTGTGTGGTACTTACTGATTGCTGGTGGGTGTGAGTCACCACGCCCAGAATTGTGGTATGTGATTACCGGGGATCAAATTTGGGACCTTGCTCTTGCAAGGTAGATGCTGGACCTACTGAACTAAATCCCTGGCCCTTGAGGGTGCTATTTGATAAATTTTTATTGTTTGACTTTTGTGCTTATTAAACTCTTAAGTTATTGTTTATTTCATAAGTTATTGTTTAATGTTATTAAGTTATTATTTCTCTAGATTGTAGCAATTATCTTATTTGGTAGCTATTTCTAATCAAAACAACTTTTTCTCATAAAACAATGTTTTTAGTGTATGAGTGTGTTTTTCAATAAGGAGCCACTACCCAGATGTTCACTTTGGGAGTGTGGGCAGTGCTAGGGATTGAACACACTGTGCCTTGTTTACCACCACCCTCGATTCAACCCGAGGTCCTGAAGCTCTGCTGCTAGTTACCTGCCAGCCCCTCGGAGTTTTCAGTGATCACCATATTTCACTAAGATGGTACAGTGTTGCCATTGTAGTTTGTTTTTTTTTAAACAAAAAATGTATTCTTAAGATAGGGTACTAATATATATTGTGATAATTTATAATATAAAATCTGATTTTTATTATATACAATGCTCTTTTTGCTAATTCTTGAAATTTTTATTGTTGGACTTGGTTTGAGAGATGTACATAGCAGAGATGCTATCTTTGAACATACATTGTTGTATGGCTTTGATCTTAGCCCTTTATGTGAAATGCCTGGTTTAGGCACATAGATATGAAAAGTTCAGTGAGTAGGACTGAAGAAACTACTGTGAGATGAAAGCTTCCCTGTGTAGAGCAAGTGGTACCTCAATTTGACATCTGTCTCTCTGGCCCTACTAGTCTTTGAGTCAGGTACCAGGTTTACCATGTTAGGATGGAACACAAAGCATGGACAGTTTCTAGGAATATGCCTAATGTTTACAGGTAGATTTACTTGTGAGACAGGGCTGAAGTCTGTTTTAACACAGAGAAATGGCATCTTTTTTGTAATATCTTACAACATTGCAATCACAAGTTTTTTGGCCCTGCAGCGTACAGGAAACATGCTTAGTTCTGGGGGACAGTCAGTTTACCTTTTTGTACAGGAAAGCCATTTCTGTGATTCCCTAGTTATCCTAGTACAACAGAACTCAGGATCTCTATGTCTGTCACAGCCCCCATGGGCCAGGCATAGACCACACAAAAAGGGGCAACAGGGCTGGAGGGTTAGTGCAGTGATTCCAGTGCCTTTCTCGCAAGCGCAAGGTCCTGAGTTCGATCCCCGGAAACCACATACAATGCTGGGCGTGGAGGCTCACACCCACCAGCAATCAATACCACATACCACAGTGCTAGGCATGGTGGCTCATGCCTGTAATCCCAGCACTCGGGAGGCAGAGACAGGAGGATTGCTGAGTTCAAAGCTTGCCTAGGCTACATAGTGAGCTCAGAGCTAGCCCGAACTACAAAGTGAGACCCTGTCTCAAAAAAAAGGGGGGGCAACAGAACATTATACCACTTATTGTTAACCAAGTAAAGTTTAGTCCAATTAAATCTCAATTCCAAATTTTAATAATCCTATTAGGTCTATTAATATAAAGTAATATGTATCTTCTGTATGCAGTAATGCGTCTTAGTTTTTCTTTTCCTACGTTGTATAGCAGTCATTATCAGCATCATCATTTTATATTTTTGTCTGTGTTTGTAAATTCTGACAAATGAATGTCTTAGGTTTTCTTTGATTCTTAGTAGTAGATGAAAGTACTCAGCTGTGTTGCCATATACTTGAAATCCAAGGCAGGAGCATTGCAAATTTGATCCCAGCCTGGGCAACTTAGTGACTTTACAGCAAGTATCTTAAAATAAAAAATAAAAAATGAGCTGGGGATATAGTTCAGTGTAGAAGCCCTGGGTTTAATCTCTAGTAACAACACAACACCTCCCCCCAAAAAAGGTGCAGAGGAACGGACTCTGTTAGGAGAAGCATGTGATTTGCACGTAGAGTGAAGTGAACAATGAGCATCTCTGCATTGCTTCACTTAAAAAGGTTTTCCTTCATTCTGTATTGATGTTAGTAAAAGAAACATAGCTTATATGGAGAAAATATAATATTAAATCCTTGAGACCTGACAATAATTTGCTGACCATAGGTAATTTCAATTCTTCAGACATTTATTTATGTATTTTGTAAAATGAGGGACTAAAAACAGATATTTCTGAGGTATCTTCCAGTTTGTTTTGTTTTCCATGTTTTTCATGCTTCACTGTCCTGTAATGAACATTCTTATCCTGCTAATGAAGTTTAAGTTGATTCCTAATGTTATTGCACAGAATATCCATGCTGTTGGAATGATACTTCTTTTGGACTTTAATTTATAGTTGTTAAGGATCTGTGAGACAGATAACTTCAGGTTGGAAGGAAACACATGTTGTATTGGTTTCATTTTGGTAGCTGACTCAGAAGTTGTAATTGAAGGATAGCTATTGCTGTTTAGAGTGTGCCAGCTTTTGAGTAAGATGTTTTTTGATGTATTTGAAGTTGCTCTTTTTGTTTTGGTTGCTAGACCTCCAATTTTTTTGTCAGTAAGATTGTCTTGGTTATTATAGTCTGCTGTTTTATAACTCAAACAAGGTAAGGTGGCAGTGTTGTTGAAGGAATAAGGGTGTGTGTGTATATATGTTGGTGCTGCTGTAGATCAGACCCAGAACTCATACATGCTGGGCAGACACTCTGCTTTGAATTCACACTCCTAACCTAAATATTCACTCTTTAAAAAAGTGTTGTTCACTTTCCATTCTCAGAAGGCAGATGTAAAAAATTCTGTTCCCATTCTAGATTGTACTGTCAGATGATTGTAGACTTTTCTAGATTAGTGTTTCTTTTTTGCTATTTAAAAAAATTGTTTTTTTGCAGAGCCAAAGGATAAAATTTAGATTGTGCTATACAGTCAAATTTAAGCCAGAGAATTATGTTTTTGAGGAAAAAATTAGAACAAAATTGTTTAAAGTTATGTGTCCCTCATTATCAGGGACATGCAATAGAAATTTCTGTGAAATCTAGTTTATATAAAATAGAGGGACACACCTGTAATCTCAGTACTTGGGAGGTAGAAGCAGGAGGATTGCTGTGAGTTTGAATCTAGCCTGGGCTATATTGTGAGTGAAGCCTGGACAACATATTGAGACACAAAAACTCCAGAACAACAATAAAAACAGAAAGCAGAAAAAAGTTTGCTTAAAAGTTTTGAGGGTAGGTGCAGTGCCACTGAGCGAAATCCCCTGTCCCTGCTTAAAAGTTTTGGTTATTATAACTTGTTATGGTTTTTTGTTTATGTTTTCAAATGGTAAAAATGACATGATGAAAAGCGAAGTTTAGCTCTTAAATGTGAGCCCTGGATGACTCACATAACCATTATTGCTACTAGTGAGGTCTCTTTACCTCTCAGAACGTGAAGTGTCTAAGCTTGTGCAGCAGCGGCACCCACTCTGCCACATGGTACACAGGTTGCTGTGGATGCTAAGGTGTTTACATTTAAAAAATTGGCTATTCATAATTTGTTGCAGCTAGTACATTTGAGGGGTTGATGAAAACTTATCTGTACTCTTCTTAGGCAAGAAAACACATCTTACAGATTCATACCAGGGACTGGAACCCAAAATTGTCAGATGCTTTTTTAGGTGAACTGGCCGAAAAATGTGTTGGTGAGTGCTATTATTTGAATTCTTTGATTGTCATTGTTCTGCTCAGCTTCCCTTTCCCCTCATGTTTGAAATGTGAACAAGTATAGTTGTTTTTTGTGCAATAGATGGCTCTGCCTTCGTATTTAAAAGTTATTTTAAGTATTTCACTTAAAGTTTGAACACTTCTAAGTTAGAATTTTGGCTATCATCAGGTGTTTGTTTAACAAATTTAGTAGGAGTAGATGCTTTTCACTGAGTGCTGGGTGTCCTTCTTATTACTACAGCATTTCCTTTTAGCAGTTGTCCCACTTTTCAGAATTTTACTTAAAAAAATAGGCTTAAACATAAAGTTCCATGTCTAAAGGCAGGACTATAGTCTTTTACCTTACAGACAGCACAAATGGGTGCATCTATCCCTGTGGTCTAGAAAGAAGCTGGGTGGTAGAGTCTTCAAAGCAAATGCTTAATTGTATTTGGTAAACCAAATATAAAGCTTTCTAATTTAACTTTAAATCCTTCACAGAGTAGAAAGTCTCCCTATAGAGTGAATGAACACTACCATCCTAAAAGGATGGGGTGAGAAAGCATTTATGTGCATAGGAGATGGAATCCAGGGTTTTGGCTCTAATTAGGTCAGAAGTAAAAAGAGATGCAATATTAAATAACTGAATATACACAAAATTTTTTTTGCTTCCTTCATTTTTACTTTTTGTTGGCTTTCCTCTCATATTCTCCAAAATATCAATTAAAAATCTGTCTCCATGAACTTTTTAAACATTGGGGAGCAATCTCCCAAATAAGCCCAACAACAACAGTCTTCTTGGGAAAAACCTTAAAGTTACCAAAACCAAAAAGAACAAGTTAAAAAGTCATTGTGATCCAACCATCAAATAATTAAAATTTAAATAGAACATTAGTCCATTCAGTTAGCTACATCCAAATTATCCTCTTCATCCACAGGGACCTCCATCTCTGAAGCAGCATCCCTCAGCTTTTGAGCCACAAAGACCTCGACATCTTCTGGTGAGGAGAAAACGTAAATCTCTCTAGCACTACTCCAGTTTAAGCTTTGCCTGGTATAAGAGAGCATGCGCCAAACCCATTTCATGTACATTGGGCTTGACCTTTGCAAAGCCTTGTGCTGCTTTATGGGAGAGGGTGGTATTTGGTAAAAAATCCAGTCTTTTCCCTTTTTGAAATTGGTCCCCTTTTATTTATGATATTACTGTATTAGGGTTCAGATCAGAATGGGAATTCTCTAGATTTTTTCTTTTCTGTGAATTTGTCACAGACACAACATGTAATTTCTTACCGGACTGAAAAACTTCACTTGCATTTTTCTCCCCTCCACTGGGTGGCAGTATGTATGCAGGTTTTGCTTACATACTGTTTTCTTCCTAGTGAAATAAAAATCCAGTTCTTGTTTATGACATTTATTCCATTTATTAAGAGGCTAGTTCACATTAAAAACAATAACAAATGTAGAGCTTCCAACAGGAATGAACTAATAATAAATTTTAAATTCATTATGAAGTTATCTGTGTATTTATCCCAAACATGTTTCAACAGTGTGGGTTGAATTCAGTAAAACTTATGCCTAAAAGACTGTGCAGTGTTGATGCACAACTGCAAACATAGGTAATCTCTATTGAGGTTATGGGTTTGGTAACTTCTACCTTGAAACCACTTTCCTAGCACTTGAACTTTTTGCATGCATCAGAGGAGTAATTTTTAAATAGTAAAAATATAGTGGTATACAGAACAAATGCATGAACAAAAGAAGCTAATGATTAGTGAAGAGCTCAACACTATTCTTATTTCTCTAGTTTATTTTCAGTGAAGGAGTAAAACAGAAAAGTACATCACTGAATTATCTATACCAGAGACCTTCAATTTGTTTCATGTTGTATTCAAAAGATAATCTCATAAAATTTTGTTATTACCAGTATGTAGTCTGACCTTTTTTGTTTCATTCTTTAGTCTGGACCCTTTAGTAGTTGTGTTTCTTTCAGAAATTTCTATCTCAAGAGTGATAGGTAAAAATGCTCTTTCTTTACTATCTAGATATTTTAGCAGAGTAGTAGAATTCTAATGGTAGAATTAGGATGATCATGAGAGGGATATTTATAATTTCTTGTATATCAGTTTTTAACACTTAAAAGACTGTAGCATATTTTCAATGTTACTAGAGTGATCACATCATGTATTTCTAAGGCACAACCCTTTTGAGAGTAGAAATTATGACAGGACAAAAGACTGAACCTGGACATTGCTCACCACAGGTATAACACATTAATCATGGTCATGATGTATTTTTAATTCTATATCCAGTGAAAGAAGTACATTATTCTAAAGTTTTTTTTATATCAGAATCATTTCTAAAGAATTCTTCTCAAAATACACATGATTTCATGCCCTTTAGAGATTCTGATTTACTGTGTTGTCAGACTTTGGAATCATAGATTTTTGTTTCAGTTTTACTGTTTACTCCTATCAGCATTCAAGTTAAGAACCAAAGGTATAAACCAGTAGTTCTTACTTGCAAGCAAATGTAGAGAAGAATTTCCTATTTTTTAAAAATAGTTTACTGATTATGCAAATCCATGTGAAAATTTAGTCCAGTAGTAAAGGTATGCTATTGTTAAATTGAAAAATACATTGCTGTCATGTGTGTAATACATTGCTATGACAGACATAAATGTTAAGGTCAATAATTACACATAAGAAACCCTTTAGTGGCTGTTAGTTTTTAAATTTTGCCTTAATTATTTCTCATCTTTTTAACCTAAGCTTCTGCATTTGAGTAGGACAATACAGTATGTTGACTTTATATTTTAAAGCAGAAGAAGAGATGTACGTTTTATATTTGAAGATGGTAGTTTATTCTTTTTCTGATGTTGAAGACAGAGGTCACATGCTTTAATCACATTTTAGGTTATTTTGTTGACTGTTTATAACTTTAATCAGTACTGTACTCATTTTGTTTAATGTATGCAACAGCTGTGTATAGCAAAGGCAAGAATCTTTCAGGTTTATTAATTGAAAAATAGAATATAAAAAATTATTAAATCTGATTATCCTGATGATTTATTTGGGGGATAGATTGCTGTTGTGGGATAGCATTTATGCTTTATCTGTTTAGAATTTTTGAGAGTGAAATTCTCATAATGTTACCCACCCTATGTTTTCCTTTGTTTTTATAAAATTACTTTATGGATAGATTTTAGATAAACATTGTGGTAACATTCATCATATGGAATTTCTACCTGTACATGATATATCTTGATTCTTTCTTTTCTTCTTTCCCTCCCTTCCTTTCACCCCCTTTCCCTCCTTATTTACAGAAGTAAGTTTTCCTTTGTAATCACCATTTAAAGTCAGTGTTTAAGTGTTGCGTGAGATCATCCTGAGGTGTAAAGAAGAGGCCTAATGCTTCTCCTTGAGGAGTTTAGGATTTTGGTGTTCTAGAATTTATTTGAGGGGTTGTTCTGCTGCATAAGGGATAAAAGTGGCCAAATGCAGGTTTAATTGCTGATGTGTAAAACAGTGTGTGATGTTCTTTCTTTTTGTGATACAGACTTAATAGGTCAAGGTTTTTTTTTTTTTTGAGATAGGGTCTTGCTTTGTAGTTCAGGCTGTCCCTGGGCTCACTATGTAGCCCAGGCAAGCCTCGAACTCACAGCAGTCCTCCTGCCTCTGCCTCCAGAGTGCTAGGGTTACAGGCAAGAGCCACCACATGCCCAGCATTGTGGTGTGTGGTACTGATTGCTGGTGGGCGTGAGTCACCATGCCCGGTATTGTATGTGGTTACCAGGGATTGAACGAGGAACACTTGCTAGGCAGGCGCTGGAACCACTGAGCTAAATCTCTGGCCCCAAGTTTTTTTTGTTTTTTTTAAAAATGTGTTTGTTTCTTACTAATGAAATGACTTAAAAGCACTAGAGGCTTGATCTACTGTGTAATTGTGTCATCCATAAAGTATGGGTAAAGGGTTATGTGCCCTGTGTTGGTGCAGCCTTTAAAATAGATGGTCTGTCATTTCAAGCACATATGCACTTATATCTTATATATATGTATATGAGTGTATCCCTTAATTCTGAGTTAATGTGTAAAATCAATATGAATAGTAACATACTTTATCCCTCCATTGTGGAAATATTTTTAAACATTCTTATTCCCTTAATGCTTTTGGAATTGCAAGAGATAAAAATGAACTTTAGATTATAATTTTTAGGATGTGTACTTGCTAGTGGATTGCACTCAAGAGTTGGCATTAAAATAGCTATTTTTGAAGTTTCTGCTTATGTTCTACTCTGAGGTGTGTTTAGAGGATGTCAGAAAAACCCTCTAGAGGTAAGTGCAATGTCATGAGGACTGAACTGGTGACTGAGAATGTTGATGAAGAATTGAAGTGAAGCTATAATTTGTTAAAGGCCTTCCTTGAAAAAAAGCTGCATATTATAATCAGTGTTCCTGACACATAATATATATTGTTTTTATTAAAATATTCAAAACATTGTTTAGTTTTTTATTTAGTCTTAATTTTGTTCAGTTATGTTAAATGATCAGTCTCCTTTTGCCAGTAGAATTGTACATAATTATGGACTTGGTGTTGACTGTTACTTTAAATGAGATATTTACAAAATGTACGCAGGAGAATGAACCTAGCTTCGTTATCTTCTCTTTGTGCACTAGGCTACTGTGGAGCTGACATCAAGGCCCTGTGCACTGAGGCTGCCCTGATCGCCCTTCGGAGGCGCTATCCCCAGATCTATGCCAGCAGTCAGAAACTGCAGCTGGATGTCTCCTCAATTGTGCTCAGTGCCCAGGATTTTTACCATGCAATGCAAAATATCGTGCCTGCCTCCCAACGTGCTGTGATGTCTTCAGGACATGCCCTGTCCCCCATTATAAGGCCACTGCTGGAAAGGAGCTTCAACAACATCCTCGCAGTCCTGCAAAAAGTGTTCCCCCATGCTGAAATTAACCACGGTGACAAGAAAGAAGGTACTTTTTCATGTTGTTACAATGCAACGAGTATGGCAACCGAGAGTTCTCCGCAAGGTCATTCATGTGTCACCCTTGTATTTGCTTAACTAAGATCTCTTTCACTCACTGCTGTACATTGAAGGCCTGGCATATTACCCAGGGTCTGGTAGTTCTCTGCTGAATGTTTGCACAAGGAATGAATGTTTACTTTCTCCTGGTGTGTTCTAACTATCTCAGTATAGGAGTGTTGTTATCTTTAGCAAGTTTACCATAATAATTTTATGACATTATTATAAAGGACTAAGTTATCATTTATTAATCCTCAGAATCCTTTGGACTCCATGTTCTCTTCATAAAGAGGAAGAGACTGGGAGACTTTGGATATGATTTGGGTTATAGAAAGTCACTCAGTGGCTTCTGGGGCCTGCTCAAGCCCAGACAGGCTGGCTCTAGAGCCCACAGTGGTGAACCTTTTAGAGATTAGCACCCAAACTGTAACACAAAACCTACTTACTTATCAGCGTGCCAGTACTTTAATTAAACCTGAATACTGAGGTTTTAGTTTAGGAAAAACAACTTGTGTTTTTTTTTTTTTTTGAGACAGAGTCTGGCTATGCAGTTCAGGCTGGTCTGAAATTCACAATGTAGCCCATGGTGGCCTCAGACCCCATAGATGTTACTCCTGCTTCAGCCTCCTAAGTGCTGAAATTATAGGTGTGTACTTCCATATCCAGCTACATCTTTTTTCTTAAAAGATAAAAACACAGGGCCGGAGGGTTAGCTCAGTGGTTCCGGCGCCTGCCTTGCAAGCGCAAGGTCCTGAGTTCGATCCCCGGTAACCAC
>PVIC010052823.1:0-12052 GCA_004025085.1 Thryonomys swinderianus | reverse complement strand
ATTTTGTAAAAAAACCACATCTTCTTTATCCACTCTCCAGTTGATGGACATTTGGGTTGTTTCCAAGATTGAGCTATCACGAACTGAGCTGCTATGAACAAGGGTGTACATCTGTCTTTCCAATGTGAGTTTTTAAGTTCTTTTGGGTATATTCCCAGCAGGGGTATAGCAGGGTCAAATGGGACCTGTAGTCCTAGTTCAAATTTATTTTTTACATGACTTCTCATGACAACATGTAAACGTAGGTGCCTCCTGTTAACTGTTTCCTTACAAGTCTCAACAGCTAAACTCTGCAACTAATAAGAGTCCTCCCAGTGAGCAGAGCAGTAGGTGGTGATGTGCAGCTCTTTACGGTTTCCACCTTTCCCTTAAAACCTAGCTCGGGGTCCTGGTTGTGACTATGTCTTCAAACCAGTCGCAGCAACAAGCACAGATGTTTTCAACCATCTCTGTAGGACATATCTACATACTAGTGATAATTTGCCAATGATGCATTTTAAAATGCCCAGATTGTCCTAACCGCATGGATTAAATAGATGGTCATAAGCATCTGGCAACATTTCTCATGAACAGCAAGACCAAAGATATGCTGAGAATGTTTTCTGGAAATGGTCTTCTTTTGAAGCTGTGTGTTTGCCGCCGCATATGCAAAACGAATTAAGAATTGAGATCACTGTCTGCCTGGATCATTCAGATGAAAGTCAGAGAAGTATCCCCAGATAAGGCAAAAGTATTGTCCCAAGTTTGGATTATCTGGTTAACACTGTCAATTTACCAATTCATGTCCATCGTAGAGGGGTTAGAAGTAATTTGTTCTCATCTTGTTGAGTTACCTAATGCCTGCCTCATATCGGCGAAAAACAAGTTTGCTATTCCTCATTTTCTTTCATTTTATCATCTGTACCCCAACTTGGAAACTGAGGAGGAAGGAACTGGGCATACAGTTTTAAAAGGATCTGCTTTTTCCTTTCTCCATGACCAAGCCACACTGGAATGACACAGCAATGCAAATGGCACCAAATCTATCTTCCCTCTCCAAGGCTGGTTTGGGGCAAAGCTATGAGATGTATGAAGTTCACCATTGGCCTCACTGCTCCTGTTAAAGTCTGCTCTTAGCACAGAAACCCAGTCTTTATTTCTAAACTAAATTTAAAATGATGCTGTTCCTAATGCTGGACGTGGTGGCTCATGCCTGTCAGAGACAGGAGGATTGCTGAGTTCGCGGCGGCTTGCCTGGGCACCATAGTGAGCTCAGGGCCAGCCTGTACTACAAAGCGAGACCCTGTCTCCAAAAAGCAAAAAAAAAAAAAAGATGCTGTTCCTTCTCGCAAAGCATTTGCTGATTTGGACGTCAGCAGAGGAATGAAAAGCAGTATCAGCTGCCTTGCTGCCAGCATTTCAGGTATTCACAGGCAGATAAAGGAAGAGCCTGGGTTTCTGGGTGTTGCTGAAGTTACAAGGCATAAATCACCACCTACTGTGACTATTTTTAGTCAGTACCCTCGAAGCTAATATTTGCATAATTCTCTGACATTTGACAAAGATGGGCTTACATTATTTTCTTTCATCTTTTTAAAAATTTGAATCTTTATTGGTATGTTATATATACACAGCATGATCACATATATTGAGAATCTGTATATATTGAGAATTTGTACCAATATATGTCACAATTTAATTTTCATTTTTTTTCCATTCCCCCACCCACCCTACAACCCCCACCCTCTATATACATAAGCTTTGTTTCCTTTTTTTATTACCATCACTTTTTTCTTTCCCCTCGTTACTTACCCCTATACCCCATTTCCCTTTGAATATTTTCTATTTCACAATATCTCAACAAATTCCACATTCTTGTCTCGACTCTGCAAAATACAAAGTTGGTTCTCTGCAACCAAATGCTGAGTTGTGAGTTCTAACCCAGACCTCCTAACTCCCCATGGTGATCTTCCCACTCCTGCGCACGGCCTTCCCTTCAGAGTCACAAACCACTTTCCCTGGAAGGAGCAGTACGGCAAACCTGTGGCACACATGCTACTGTGGGCTGTTTAGTATCACCGGAAGCTCCAAACGGCTCCACCACCATCCTAGAAGAAGCATGATAACCCTACATGACCTAGGCAGTACCTAAGTGTTTTTCAGTTTTTTTTAAAAATTCAATTCTTTTTTAAAAATTTTTTTAATTTTTTAAATTTTTTTAATTGAATTCTTTATTGGTACAATTTATATATATCTCAAAATCACATATAACATTGGGAAATTTGTACCAGTATATGCCGCAAGTTAATTCTCATTTTTACCCATATCCCTACCCACTCCCCCCTCCTTCCCCCTTTATACATGCTCTTTTATTTTCTTTCTGTATCATATTTATTCCTTCCCTGTAGATGCAAATGAGTTCTAGAAAGCAGGACAGCTTTTATAGAGTGGAATATTTCTATAGGAAACTTGGTGTGGGAATGTGATGAGGGGAAGGAATAAAAATTCAATTCTTTATTGATATATTTTACATACAGCTTACAATCACACCCAACATTAGGGAATTTGTACCAGTATATGACATGAGTTTTAATTCTCATTTTTACCCATATCCCTACCCACCCTACAACCCCCTACCCCCATATACATGTGCTTTCTTTTTCTCTTTAAAACATATTTATTCTTTCCCCTCATTACTTTTCCCTACCACTCTGCCTTTGAATATTTCCTATTTTACAAAATTGATCGTACATTCCAGAACTCATTTACATCTGCAGGTTCTCAAACCAAAGAAAAGATATAGTATTTACATCTTTTTGACTTATGTATTTCACTTATTAGTGTGTCTTCAAGGTGTGTCCATTTACACATAAATGCCTCAAACTTGTTCTTTGTGGCAGTATAATGCTCCATTTTATGAAAAAAACCACATCTTCTTTATCTAGTCTCCAGTAGATCGGCTTCTGGGTTGTTTTCAGGTTTTTAAAGCAGTAACAATTGATTCTAGTTTCCTCCAGTACATTTTTTTTCTCTCTTGCTGTGTGCTCAGCCAACCCTACACAGAGAGCCTTCCTCCTCTCTGTTTCTCTCTCTCTCTCTCTCTCTCTCTCTCTGTCCCTCTCTTCTCTCAATATTTTAGAACATTCAGTAAGCAACCAAAGCCTATGCCTGTTTGTATACAGCAAACAAACCACAACTAAAGGACAAAAGAAGAACCATAGGACGAATTCCACATCATTAATCACATAATCTCAAAACAGCTGCAGTACAAAAGCTACACTTTTTAGGTTGCCTTCACTATGCTTATTCAAGAATGAGTTTTTAAAGAAAACTTAATCTTCTTCTCAATTTCTGATATATAGCCGAACGTTACAGCAAAGCCAGTGATATTTAAAATACACTTCCAAGAGTTCATGCATGCCATTTCAGTTACACATTTTATAAGAAAATGAAAGATGGCATTGAATTATTATTGCATAATGGGTTCAACACTCAACTATACCTACTAACTTGTAAATTATTATAAAACACAAATATGTGCAAACATCTTTGTAGAATACCTCATGCCTCATACATTTTTATACACAAGTCATCCTAATTGAAAAAATATAAAGTCCATCACGGACTTGCAGCAACATTTCTGGAATTTCAGTATGTAAAATTAGTCTACACATCATAGATCAGCAAGTTTCTTCTGTAAAGGGCCACACAGTAAATATTTTCAGTTCTGCGGACCGAACGATATCATTAGAACCATTTTATTCTTTTAACATAGCACGAAAGTGGGCAGAGACATGAATATAACTTCTCAAATTACATTCTACCTATAAAAATAGGTCCACAGACCAGAACCCCATCTATGGAAACTCGTTTTTACCCAGTCTGACTTTTGATTGGAATGGCGCTGTATCTAGAACAGATGACTAAGGGGGCTGGGCACTGCGGCTTACCTGTGACCCGATGGTTTCCTGGAAGCACCGGCCAAGTTGCGTTTTGGCAGCCACGGGATAGACATGTGGAAGGACCTGCTGGTGGGAGTATGTGGAATGCACAGTTTGGGTCTTCTGCACAGGAAGCCCTTGGTATGAAACTTGGGTTTGGCCTGGTAGAGCTTCTTTGACTTTCTGGCCCGTTGGGCCATCGATTCTTGAAACCTGATGTATCTGGACAGAAGCTTCAGGAGGATGTTTCACATGGATATTGACTATGTTGGGAGGAAATTTCACTAAAACAGATGTGGAAGAAAGTTTGTTAGTTGCAAATAATTAAAAGGCAAGTTAAAATTTTTAAAGAAGAAAGTAAATTTGATGCATACATTGATATGCATGTATAATGGACAGAGAATAACCTATTAACGTGTACTATTTGCTGCACAGTTATCACAATTCTTGAAAATCAATATGTATTCCCAAAGTGACTAACTTACATTTATAGTCTTAAAATACAAAACTGCAGTTATAAAGACATCAAAAACTCCAACAATAACATATTTGTGACACAAAAATACCTTTTTTAGTGGGATTATAAAAACTATGACATGTATACCATTTGTTGTATAGATGGGTACATTTTATTAAATGATGATAAAGCTCAAGGGTTTGATCACTTTTTAATTCATCATAAAATTTCCATTGTCAAAATTTTACAATTTACATTTTTCCATTCAAAGTATAAATCCAGCTTCATAAAGAATAATTCTCTTAATAGAATGTGCTTATATTTTTGTGCTCCTGACACACATACACACAAAAACCATCAAAGCATACTATCTTATATTTGAAACAGGATTTACTTTCTGCTAACTTAAGATAAAATCTCATTTTTTGCTGCAAAGATTCTGGGTTTAAAGAAGAAGAGCCAACAACACTGGCTCTGACCTCCTTTTACAACTTATGCATTTATACAGATGCCAACTTTAAAAGAATGAATGAGTCACAGAATTTCTGAGCTTCAAGTGACCTACTTTACCTTCCTCTTCACACAAATAGAAATTCAGTGCATTTAGATGGACTCCTCAGAACTAAAACTACGCACTCTTCAAAGGCAGCATTCTTCACCACCATTATGTGGCCCACTCACTCGCTAAGACTGGAAGGGCCAGACCACTGACTCACCCCTGTTTCCCAGGCCTTGACAAAACTGTGCCACTCACATCAGTCAGCCCTCATGACAGGAATGGGCTGCTTTTTATTTTCTTATATCCTAGATGCCGATTCTCTATTACCTGGAAAGTCCCGCAGCCACAAAGCCGGGTCCACATTTTGTCTTTACTGCCATTTCTCGGCCCACAGATTACAGACTCCTCTCTGTCTCAATACCAGACCTGGCCCTCTGCAGAGACATGGCTTCACATGGGTCTCACAGGTAACAGAGGTCTGGGGGATGGGCCAGGTAACATCCAGAAGCTTACCTTTGACTCCTTGTTGACTAGTCATGGTCAGAGGCAAAGTATGTGTAGAGTGGATGACATGTGTCCCCAGTGCCTTGCCCGGCTGCTGGGCATGCTGATACAGTTTAGGTATGCTGGCTCCATGGACTGGGATCTGACAAAGTTTTCCTGTGAAGTTTGGCGGGCACTGACATTTGTCCCTTGAACTGCACTGACCACCATTCATACATGGAAGATGGCAAATGACTGAAATGGAAAAGAGAAAATGTGGGCGATTGGTATATTTTTCAAAGGTTAAGTCATAATCAATGAAATCCCCAAACACACAATCCATTATAACCATTGTATTCCCACTAACTTAAGAAATGATAAACTGAGGAGTAAATACTATGCCCAAGAGTATCTGTTATTTTTTACCTTCCCTGTCCATTTTAAGTCATTTAATTTTCTAGTAGCTTGTGACCCTTCTCTGCCAGTATAGAAGAGTGTCAAAGAAAAGGAATATCAAGTAGCTAACTTGCAGGGCCACTATCTATCACAGGGCCATTTTAAATCCCTTTTACTATCTGTATTTAATTTGTTTTCCTCTTTAATATAAGCTTACTATCTGTCTCTCTTATTAGCTGCTTCCTTAAACTACAACCTCCTTGGGACCAAGAGAGAATTCTGCTTAGTAATCATTATACCCATCAAACAAAATCTGACATATAGGGACATTAAATAAGAATTTGCTCAAAGAACAGAAAAGTGATAAAAATATCATCTGCTCAAATTTTATTCTGTGTAAGTCAATGAACTAAGTAACACTCAGAACCAAAAGGTAGGAGACCTTCAAACACACTTTAGAGCCATTTTCAATCTTCTTTGAGTAGAGAGAGTCCACTTAAATAGAGCAGTAGCAAAGCGATGCTCACTTGGAGTTATCAAAAGATGGGCAGACACATTGGATGAAGACTTTTAAAAAGAGTTCTGACTCTGGCTAAATCTAGCCTATAGTCAGCCTCATCTTAACTAACGAATTTTTCCTACTGGCCTTTAAACATCATCAGGTTTCTGACTGCTTAAAACAAAACAAAACAAAACAAAACAAAACAAAACAAAACACCAAAGCCCCAAAACACTACTCCTTTCCAGCTTCTGCCCTCTTCAAACCCTCTTTTCCATGACCACATTGTCCAGAACAATTATCTGTTCACTTCTCAATATATGACAGTCTACAATCTCTTTTACTATGCACTAAGCTAAAATCAAAGTGGATTAGAGACCTAAACATTAAAACAGAAACACTAAGTTGTTGAAAAACAGGTTAGGAAGAACTCTTGGAGACACTGGCCCGGGGAAAGAATTTATGATCAAAATCTCTCTAGCATGAGAACTAGCAGAAGGAATCAACAAATGGGCTCTCATCCTATTAAAAAGCTTCTACACAGCAAAAGAAACCACCAGCAGAGCAAAACGACAACTATATGGCATAAAATTTTTACCAGCTTTTACTCAGACAAAGGGCTACTATGTAAAATATATAAAGAGCTTTAGAAAAAATTAGCTCCCCCTAATTTGAAGACTCAATTCAAAAATGGGCATCTGAAATGAACAGACACTTTTCAGAGGAAGAAATAAAAGCAGCCAAGAAGCATATGAAGAAATGCTCAACATCATTGGTCACTGGAGAGATGCAGATGAAAACACTACTGAGATTTCATTTCACTCCACAAAGAATGGCTGCTATTATGAAATTAACCAGCATTAAATCCTGGTGAGGCTGCAGGTAGGAAGGAACCCTGCTAGTGGGAATGCAGACTGGTGCAACCACTGTGGAGAGCAGCGTGGAGATTCCTCAAAAAACTAGGATTAGAGGTCCCATTTGACCCTGCTAGTCCCCTGCTAGGGATATACATGAAAGAATGAAAAGGTTCATATCACAGCAAGATATGTGCACCCATGTTTATAGCAGCTCAGTTTGTGATAGCTAAATCTTGAAAAAGCCCATCAACTGGAGACTAGATGAAGATGTGGTTTTTAATAAAATGGAATATTACTCTGTCATAAAGAATGATACATTTGAGTCATACTTACTCAAATGGACATACCCTGAAGACATAATGAAATAAATAGGTCACAGATGTGTAAATACTGTATCTTTTCTCTGTATGAGAATTTGAAGATGTAAATGACTTCTAGAATGTATGATAGATACTGTGAAATAAAAACTATTCAAAGGGAAAAGGGGGTAGGGGTAAGTAACAAGGGGAAAGAAAAAAATGTGATGGTAAAAAAAGGAAACTAAAGCTTATATATATAGGGTATGTGAAGAGGGTCAGGGGGAGGGGAAAATGAGAAGTCATGTCATATACTGGTACAAATTCTCAACGTTGAATGTGATCATGATGTGTATATAAAATGTACCAATAAAGAATTCAATTTTTAAATATATATATACAAGTTTATCTTACAGCAGAGTACACCCTCCTTTTCTGTTTTCTGAACCATCTTCTATGCAGAAACTTTTCTTACTAAGATCATTAATGGTCTCCTTATTCCTAAATCCAATGGACAGATTTCAATCTCTTGTTTCCATTATATCTCACTCGTGTATTTCACTCTCTCCTCCCCACCTATTTCATCTTAATAGTCTTTGCAGACTGTGTTTTTTCACTCGTCCTTTAAATACAGACGTGCTTTATGGTTTGGCTTTGAAATTGTCTTCACTAACTCTACATACTCTATGATTTCATCCTGTCATTATGATGAAGTGACCCGAATTTCTATTTCCTGGCCAAAGTGTTCTGCTGAGCTTCAAACTATTCCTGTTTATCTCCACACAGACATTCCACAGGCACTTCTAGCTCAAAATGTCTAAAACTTGCCTCCAGGACCTTTGCCCACCCAAAACAGCGAGGCCCAGAGTCACTGACTCACTTCACCCATTAATAACCTACAATACATAATTTCATCATTAACTAGCTATGTAATGTACATGTCTATTTTTGTTAAACCTCAAAAACAACAGCCATTTAAGCCTAATTATTAACATGTTATATCCCCCCCAAATTTTTGTTATCATACAGTCACTGTATGATTTTCACTGACATATCAGTACTAATTCTTATTTAATCATTTTTTCCTAACTTCTCCAGACAGGAGAGAAATTTCCTTTTTTTCTAAGCCTGCTTTCTTTACACTTTCCCATACCTTTCCTACACCTTTTCCAAACGTGTAGTCCTAGAAATCCTCCCTTCTAAACATCTATCCGATACTTTCCCTAATACAGACACCTTGTTCTTTCTGCACCCTATTATTTAAGGTTCTCACCTCATTCACCACAGTATTAATGCCATTCAACTTTATTCAGTGCTCTCTCCCTAGTCTGGAGCTTTGTCCATGCTGAGTCTTCTACCTGGAACATTCATTCTATCTGGTCCCTGAGACTCCCTGACTTTCCTCTTGTCTTGGAGACTCTAACACTCACTTCCGCCGGAAGCATTTCCAGACGCTTCTTGTCACGCTTCCACAGAAGCTCCCTTCCCGCCCACACACCGCACACCTGACCGCATCGCAACTGTCCGCCTTTCCGTATGCCTCACTTAGCTAGAACTCTGTGAGGTCAAGAAGTTTATCTTATTATTTTTTACCTATATTATGTCACTTGGAATCTAAAAAAATGAAAAAAAGCTTAAGGCCCCCAAATTAGCAAATGAAGCAACAAACAGATTTATGCCGACCACTTCATCAGATACCATTCAGAGCAGCATAACAGACTCAGTTCCAGCTCTTTGAGACTTTAATAGCCAATTTGACAGGTCAAATCATACATTATAACTAAAAATACAGATTGGCAGGGCCAGAGATGTAGCTCAGTGGTTCCGGCGCCTGCCTCGCAAGCGCAAGGTCCTGAGTTCGATCCCCGGTAACCACATACAATGCTGGGCGTGGAGACTCACGCCCACCAGCCATCAATACCACATACCACAGTGCCGGGCGTGGTGGCTCACGCCTGTCATCCCAGCACTCGGGAGGCAGAGGCAGGAGGATTGCTGAGTTCGCGGCGGCTTGCCTGGGCACCATAGTGAGCTCAGGGCCAGCCTGAACCTCAAAGCGAGACCCTGTCTCAAAAGAAAAAAAAAAAAATACAGATCGGCAAGGAAGTGACACTTGGGAACTAGGAAATAAACCCTTTCGAGCTTCAGAGATGAGAGAAGCCATTCCTACAATGACGAAAAGGGCTTCATAAACAAGAAGATCCCAAGTGTTGAAAACTGGGCGAGATTCAGAGTGCTGAGCAGTACGTTCCAGCGAGATGCTGTGCACCGGCGGCGAGGAGCGAGTCTGTCTCACTGCAACGCCGGACTCTGGAGGGAAGGAAGGGATCAGACGAGACAGGAAATAAGGCAGCTGAGTCACTCAACGCCAGGCACGGAAGCCCCAGCAGGCGGTTTAGATTTTATTCTGTAATGAATGAGTTACTTCAGAGGCTCCCAGCAGAGGACGAAGCAAGGCTGCAAGTGTGCTCCGAGCAGACTGCGGCGGTGAGAGCACGCAGGCTTAGCTGAAGGGGGAGTGGCAAGGTCAGAGAGTCAGGAAGCGACTGCGATAACTGAAAGACAAATTGAAAAACACGGATGAAGAGGACGCCGGTAAACACTGAAAAGAACACGACGTAATACAGCGCTGGGGAGGAGGCAGGCAGAACTCAGAGAGGGAACCCAGGAGGGAAGGGGCAGGCCAGGAAGGGGGGCAATGCGGGGTGCGAACTACAGGGGTAGGAAATCTCTACCGAGGCGACGACCCCACAAACTGTGTTCAATGCCAGTGCTGCACATCCAGTCAAAACTACGTGTGCTGTGCGGTGGAGGGGGGAGTAATGAGGGCTAAAGAACTATTGTGATGGTAATAAAAAAAGGGAAACAAAGCTTATGTATCTAGGGGGTGGGAGTTGGGAAAAAAATGAGAATTGGATCATGTCATGTGCTCGTATGAATCCCCAGGGTTGACTGTGATCATATGTATATACAGTGCACCAATAAAGGTAAAAACAAACTATAAAAAAGATTCAAATGAATCATTTCTAATTGGAATATAATCTCATCATTTTGCATGGCTCCGATCTGCATCTCTTTTCAGGGACCACCGTGTCTAACTGAATAATCACTAATCACATCAAGTCTTTGGTCCACACGCCGTTTTGTAAGTACGCGATGACCGCTGATCAAACATATCACTTCTCCGAGTCTGTCTGCGTCTGGTCAAACTACACCGCCAGTCACGCCTCTTAGACACAGGCCGCAAGAGGGATAGTTACGTTGCCTCCTCATCTCGGGGCACTTCACAAAGCAGATGATCGAAAGACAGCCCCGTCAACAGACAAGAAAGTACAGCAAAGAAATTAAGGAGGTTTATAGTAAAACTGAAAAGCGGTTGTGTTGCACACCTCACGACGCTGGATCACACTGTAACATTCTGTCCAAACTGAAGAATGACAGTTCACTAAGAGGAAAAGTATCTCCATTTCACAAGCTATACAGTGAGATGAATGCAAACAATTTCAAATTATTCTTGATCAATGTGCAAAGAATTAAAACTTTCTCAGTTTCTAATGTTTTAATTATAAGCCACTGAATATTCAGTTTAGTTTTTCATTTCTGTATTTACAACCTATAATAAAACATTTCAAATATTCTGACAAAAACATTTGAAGGTCACAAAACTTTTCATTTTTCACTAGATTATTGAAATCAAAAATGAGGACTACCTATAAACTATACTAGAATTACTTTATATGTATAACTATCATCATTTTTTACAAAGAAATGTAAATGAAATGACTTGTACTCAATCAGTATCAAAAGCAGATCCTCAAATCTAACATGGACTTAATCAGTGTTATTGACATCTATCTTTAAATACTGATATAGCATTACTATGATTGTTACGAGGTCTGGAGATTTATGAGGATATGCTAATAATCCCTAAACTCCAGTAACTCTCTCTTTCCAGTCATAAAGGAAACAGTTTCTGCTTGACCTATGTCAACCACTAAAAGGCCACTATTCATAACCATTCATGAATGAGAAATATCTATTCCCACATTCCAGCATTTTTTCAAAAATCTCCACTACAATATAAAGGTCTCTGCCTCAGCTCAATAACTGTATGTTGAGCCCTTTGTGGCAGGTAATCTTCTTATACCTGACTAATCATTTATATCAAAGAAAACAAATGAAAACCAACCTGTAAACTTTTAAGAATTAGCTCTGAATGCTTTCTTTCTGCTTCGTAAGTTCATCCCCTCTAAAAACATTGCCAAACAATGTACCATCTACACTGCCAAGTTCTATAAAACCTTTTCAGAACATAAAGAGGAAAAAGAATAAGTTACCTTTCAGGCTGATTTGAGAAACTTATAGTATGCTAGCTGTAAGGCAGGTATGGCACACATAATTTAGAAAATCTAAGTGGAAGGTGTAACATATAATGCTGGCTGAGACGTTCCACCCCGTGTCAGCATGACATTTCACTGGCCATTACTGTAATGCAATATATTGCATCATATGGTCACCAAGGGACCATGACAAATAACAAGAGGTACGTGGACCTTTTGCCTGGTATTCCCAGAAGAGTAATTTCATGATCACCACTCAAACTACCTCCTAGTGTTTCATTAAAGGTCAAAGTGACCAAAAGTAT
>PVIC010052822.1:0-12049 GCA_004025085.1 Thryonomys swinderianus | reverse complement strand
CTAAGCAACATTTCAGAAAATAATCAAGAGAATTCTAAACATAAATGGTAAGCCCAACTTCACCAATAAGCCCAAGGGAAGAATACATGAATATATATATATATATATATATATATATATATATATATATATATATATATATATACACACACACATGAATATATATAAACATATATACATACATAATATATAACATACACATGTATGTATATATATAACATAAACAGCCAATAAAAAGAAAAATAGGAATAAATCACCAGCTACAAAGTAATAAAAATGACAAGAATTAATATCCTGCCAGTGATAAAATTCAATATAAATAGTCTGAAGTTCTCAATCAAAAGACACAACTGTCAGATTGCATGAAAAACTAGAACTCAAATGTAAGTACCTGAAAGGGGCACACCTAACATACCAATAAGTGAAACCAGCTCACAGTGAAAGTATAAAAAATGGTGACATATTCAGGCACAGCATGAAGCCCTCAAAATTTATGAATAGCCATCTTAATATTATATAATATGGGACTTCAAGCCAAAGCTAATTAGAAGAGACAATATCACTACCTGATGGTGGAAAGAACAATGTGATGAAGGGAGCTAATAACTGTATGTATGTATGTATGCATCCAATGACACCAATACAATCACAGTGAGTGGGGGGTTTTAATAAACCGCACTCACAAAGAAACTTAGCAATGAAGTAAAATCTCTATTAAGAAATATCAAAGTTAAACCATTCAGTTGAATAAATGGATGTCAGAGATAGTGAGTGTTTTAGTAAACAATAGCAAAATAAACATATTTCTCAACAGGAAAAGGAGATTTCTCCAAAATAGACCATATCATAGGCCATAAAACATTTTTAAATAAATTCAAAAGAATTGAAAGAATCCTCTGGTTACTATTAGACCATAATGGAATAAAACTAAAATCAATAGCACAGGAAACATAGAAATTATGTGAACATATGGAGATTATAGAATATTTTCTTGGGTAATCAAAGGTGTACAGATTAAATCAAGAAAGTGATAAAACTGTTATTAAAATCAAGTGATAATGGCAGTACAACATAAGAAAATCTATAGAACACAATGAATGAAGTTCAGAGGAGAAATTTATAGCTGTGAATCTCCACATTAGAAAATAAAGTAAATCCAAATAAATAACTTAATGGTTTATATCAGGATCCTAGAAAAAAGCAAACATCTAAAAACTTGTAGAGGCAAGAGTTTATGAGCAAAGTGCAGATTAATTAAATTGAAGCTAACAAAACAAAATAAATAGGTCTCAGATGTGTAAATATATTTTCTCTGGCATGAAAAAGTGACAATGTAAATGAGTTTTAGAATGTATGATTGATATTGTAAAATAGAAAATATTCTAAGGGAAATGGGTGGCAAGGTAAGTAACAAGAGGAAAGAAAATTTGTAATGGTTAAAAAAAAGGCAAACAAAACTTATGTATATAGGGTGTGGGAAGCTTGTAGAGAGGGCAGGGCAACGGGAGCAGTGAGAGTGGACGTCCTTGTCTTGTTCCTGATATTAGTGTAAAAGGTTTCAGTTTTTGACCATTTAGGATGATCTGTTTCTTTTTTATTTTTTCATAAAATGATGTATTAGTCATTTATACTCAAATGCTTGCACCGTAAGGACATGCTCATAAGTGAAATAAATAGGTCACAGATATGTAAATATTGTATCTTTTCTCTGGTATGAGAAACTGGAGTTGTAAATGAGATCTAGAATGCATAATTGATATTGGGAAATAGTAAATATTCAAAGGGAAATGGGGTTTAGGGGTAAGTAATGAGGGGATTTGATGGTAAAAGGAAAAAAGAAACAAAGCTTGTGTATATAGGGGTGGAGGGTTGTAGGGTGGGTAGGAGAAGGGAAAAATGAGAATTAAGTCATGTCATATACTGGTACAAATTCTCAGTGTTGAGTGTAATTGTGATGTGTATATATAATGTACCAATAAATTAAATTAAAAATGAAAAACTTGCACTCTTATAAATTAAAGAATTGGGAGGAAATGGGGAAATTTGTAGAAATATACAACTTGTAAATGGAAAACTATCTCCTGTTCCTTGATAAGCAGATTCAATACTGTTAAGGTGACCATATTACTAAAAATGATATGTAGATTTAATAAAGTTCCAGTTAAAATAGCAACACCATTACCCATGGGACCAGAATATCCTACAATTTATATGGAGTCAGAAGTGGCCCAGGATACTAAAAGAATAAAAAGCAAGAGAATAAAAAAAAGAGCAGGAATTGCAATCCTCAACCTGAAGTTATACTGCAAAGCTACAGTAATAAAATTAGCATGGTACACAAATCAATAGGTAGGCCAATGGAACAGAATAGATGGCACAAAGAGATGCAGGTATCTTTAGCTATTTGATATTTGACTTAAGACTGTTAAAAAAGAAATGTTGATGATAGCTTATTTAAAATTATTGTTGAGAAAATTGGCTAAGTACAGGAAGAAGTAATTAACCACCATATTCTGACCCTATACTGAAATCAATCAAAATGGATCTGTTCATCACACAGAATCACTGAAACTGCTAAAAGATAAAACAGGTAACACACTCGAAATTGTAGGCATAGGCAAGAACTTCCTGAACAGAACCTCAATTGTGCAAGAAATGCTTTCAAGGAGGAACAAAAGGGATTACATCAAATTGTAACTTCTTGAGAAGTAAAGGAAACATTAACTGAAAGATGACACAACCTAGAGAATAAGAAAAATTTCACCAGATATTCTTCCAGAAGAATATTTAAAGAATGGAAAAGAAAATAGAGACCCTGATAAACAAAACACTCAATCCAAAAGTGGCCAGTTGAAATAAATAGGTACCTGTCAAGAGAAAAAGTAGAAATGGTCAAAAGTGCATGAAAAAAAGCCCAGCGTCTTTTGCCTTAGGGAAATAGAAAACAAAGCAAAATGTATGTTCTATCGTATTAAGGTAAGAGCAACTGCAATTAAGGATGCAATGAATAACAAATGCTAGTGAAGATGTAAGGAATAGTGGAATACTTCTACATTCTTGTTGGTAATATAAATTGATTAAACCCATATGGGAATCAGAAAAGAGAGTCTTTCAAATCTGAAAATGAAACCCCAATTAAACCACTTATATCTTTATTGAGCCTCTTTGGAAAATAATTAAAGACATCACATTACATTGTTACATGAATACACATATTTATAGACATGCAATTCAAAATATCTAAACTACTTAAACAGCCTAGATACCAATCAGTAGCTAAATTGATAATGAGTATCACTCAGCAATAAAAGATATCTTTGAGTCATTTGGGAGAAAATTGATCAAGTCATCAGAGTAACGTTAAGCAGACTAAGTTAAATACAGAAGATTAAATATCACACGGTTTATCCTCTATCATAAATAGAAAATCTATACATAATTAAAGATCAAAGTAAACAAAAGATGGTAGGAAACAGGGAGTTGGACTCTTGGAAAATGGGAAGAGGAACTTATAAAAGGGAGAAAACTAGAGAATGGGCAACAAACTTATCAAGATATGATACATAGCCGGGCATGGTGGCTCACACCTGTAATCCCAGCACTCGGGAGGCAGAGGCAGGAGGATTGGTGAGTTCGAGGCTTGACTGGGCTCCATAGTGAGCTCAGGGCCAGCCTGCACTACAAAGTGAGACCCTGTCTCAAAAAAAAAGATATGATATATAGATATAGATAGATTAGATAGATATCCTCCAAAATAAATATAGTTACTATACATCACAAACATGTAGTAATAAGAGATGTTTTCATTGTATGATTTTGTGCCACTTTTTATCTTTCTCTAATCTGAATAATGCTTTTATCAACATTACTGTATAAATTCTTGTGAACATGTGTTTTCAGTGCTCTTGGAGATATATATATATATATATATATATATATATATATATATATATATATATGTAGAATTTTCAGGTTGTGTGGTAATTCTATATTTAATATTTAGAGGAACAGCCAAACTGTTACAACAAACTGCACAATTTTACTAAAACATCTAATTTAATGAGTAGAGCTGTCATCAGAATTATTTTCTCATGTGGTTTTTAATAGCTTGTAAATAGCGGTAACTAAGGAATATACAATATGAAGCTAAGGTTTCTGTCCCATGTTCAGCAAAATACACATTCAATTATTCTCAAAATATGTTAGATACTTTGGAAGTTTTGAGTCAATTGTTAAGATATATCATATTCATGTCTATACTGCTTATTGACTTGTAAAATGTGTTTTGTCTCAGTGGAAATCTCTATAGGGAAGACATGGTATGCTAATAACTTTTTTAAAAAGGTCCCAGCAAATGCTTTTCTTACATTAAGGAAATTTTGGTGGATAGAAATAAAAAGAGAATTGGAAATTTGAGATTCCATTTAGACATTTAATAATATATTTGATTTAGAAACATTTAAATTTATTTTCAGTATTTGACCATCCTTATTATCAGAGGTATAGTCTCAGAGGACTAGAAAACTTTAATTAATTCCACAAAAAATGAAAAAAAAATCTCCAGAGAACAACCTTACATGAATTGTATGCTATTCTGTATAATGAAATAAAAAGTATTTTCCTATGTATCACTGTATTGAAAAGTGGGTTAACTCTCCTATAAAGCAATGCTATTTTATCTTTAATGCTTACTTTTTCTAGGATTCCAGTCAGATCAGTGTTCTAATAGATGCTCTTAGTCACAAGATTGTTGAACTACTAAGCTTGAGCGTTTTTCAAATGCTTGGGAAAATTCAGGGTTATTTTCTGAATGATATGTGTTGAATGGGAATTTCATCAGCCTCTTTTAAGAATGGCTGCACCATAAGGGAGACTGAATACTCTCTTAAAGAGATTAAAAATCTTGCTATGACACAGCAAAGCATGGTTCGAAGTTTAAGCAGTTAAATGACTAGAGGCAGAAGAAGTAGTTATTTTGTGCCTTCTTTTGAATCAAAACTCAGAATATACCCATTATGATACTTACTTTCCTACTTGGGAGAAACAGAAGTTAGGGAGGAAAATTGCAATTTAGTAGGGAAAGAAAAAAAGACAGAAACAAAAACAAGGGAGGGCTGGGCCGGAGATTTAGCTCAGTGGTTCCAGCACCTGCCTAGGAGGCACAAGGTCCCTTGTTCAATCAGGTAACCACATACAACAGTACCGGGTGTGGTGACTCACACCCACCAGCAATCAGTACCACATACCACGAATGCCGGGTTTGGTGCCTCAAACCTGTAATCCCAGCATGGGAGGCAGAGGCAGGAGGATTGCTGAGTTCGAGGCTTGCTTGAGCTACATAGTGACCAGCCTGAACTACAAAGCAAGACTGTCTTAAAAAAAAAAAAAAAAAAAGGAGGGCTGATATTGAGGAACTGACATCCCCTGCCCCCTGGGTGTAGGGAAACAAATGAGAGCTCAAGAAAGAAATGGAGTCAGCCCATGGTCCTGCTTCTGTGCTTACACTCTTTCATTCATCATCCATACCATCCTTACCATCCTGATTCATTTATCAATAACCTTATCATTGAGAGGAATGCTCACTAAAATGCAGGCTCACATTAGCCAGTCCCCTGTGCTAAACTACCTGAGGCTATTCGGAGAAGGTATTTAGTTGGAGTAAATTTACTGATGAGACCAAAATATCTTATTCACTGAGTCTTGTATCACTGGTGTATTCTAATATCGTTCAGAAACTCTGCTTTAAAGCAGCACATATATATAACTAATGGTGTCTGTAAGTCAGAAAGAAATGTACAGTTTAGCCAGGTGCTCTGCTTTGTCATCTCAGCAGGCAGTGATACAGTTGTCAAACAGGGCTGCATTCTCATCAAGAAAAGATATGCTTCCAAGCTTCTTCCAGTTGTTGCACAATTAATAATCGTACTGCATCAGACTAAGCATGTCTTTCTTTCTGACATATTTCCTCCATTCCTAGTGGCCATCTACAGAACACAATGCTCTCCAATATGACGACTTGTTACATGGATTACTTCTTCAAGATCAACAAAGAAGAGAAAAGAAGCATACAAGCAATGGGGGGGGGTTAATCTGTACAACATATAACAATGACATTCCATCCCCTGTGCCACATTCATTTTTTTACAGGCAAGCCAGTAATCTCAACTGCACTGAAGGAAAGTACATTCTACAAAGGTGTGAATTCCAGGAAGTAGAGACCACGAAGTGGATATTCTAGAATCTGTTCACTACATTTTGTGTGTTACCACAAATCAGTATAATCAGTATCCCCCACATCTCTTTCTGTTCTATAATTGAGACTTCAGGTAAAGAAATTTCTATCATGTTTATTAAATAGAGGTTCTAAGAGATGTATAGGGACAAACAAGAAATCCAGTTCACTCAGGGTTGGGTAAAGACAGAATTAGTACATGGAAGACAAAGTAACTCACCTTCCATATTTATTTTTCTAAAGACTACCAAAATTGCTTAGTGGGGTACCAGTTGAAAATAATTAGATTTTAAAATTATTAATTATAAGTAGGCCTAAATTATTCCTTTCACTATCTAAAGACGTTGGCAGTATTACATGCAAAGTAGGAAGTGACATGCACATATACTTTTAAATATCTACTGGGTACATGTTTGGAAAGTGCAGGTCAACTCAGATGAATTGAGTAGAAAAAAAAATGATTTTAGAGCCAGAGATTTAGCTCAGTGGTTCCAATGCCTGCCTCGCAAGAGCAAGGACCTGAGTTCGATCCTGGTGACCACATACAATGCTGGACATGGTGACTCACTCCCACTAGCCATCAACACCACATACCACAGTGCTGGGCGTGGTGGCTCACGCCGGTAATCCCAGCACTCAGGAGGCAGAGGCAGGAGGATTGCTGAGTTCGAGGCTTGTCTGGACTACATACTGAGCTCAGGGCCAGCCTGAACTACAAAGTAAAACCCTGTCTCAAAAAAAGAAACAAACAAACAAACAAAAAAGATTTTACAACTATCAAAAGAGTTAATGTAAAAACTGACTCAAAATTTTTCCTTTATGGTTTATAGTGTTGTGTGGATTAAGAACCTGATTTACTGCCTTTTCAGTGCATATACATCCTAAATCTATTTTCACTTGATTTTGTCCATCTTTTTTTAAGTTGAATTCTTTATTGGTATAATTTATATACATCTCACAATAACGTATAACATGGGGGAATTTGGACCGTTATATGACACAAGTAAATTCTCATTTTTACCCATATTCCTACCCACCCACACCTCTCAACCCCCTTTATACATACTCTTTTATTTTCTCTCTGTATCATATTTATTCCATCCGCTCATTACATTCCCACACCAAATTTCCTATGCAAATTTCCCACGCTATACAAGCTTTCATACTTTCTAGAGTTCATTTGCATCTACAGGTGTTCATATCAAAGAGAAGATCCAGAATTTGCCTATCTCTGACCTATGGAATTCACTTATTAGTATATCCTCCAGGTGTTTCCACTTGCACGTATATGGATCAATCTTGTCATTCTTTATGGCAGAGTAATACTCCATTTTATTTTTAAAAAATCTTCTTTATCAAGTCTCCAGTTGATGGGCATTTGGGATGTTTCCAAGACTGAGCTATCACGAATTGAGCTTCTATGAACAAGGGTGTACTTCTGTCATTCCAATGTGAATTTTAAAATTCTTTGGGTATATTCCTAGCAGGGGTATACCAGGGTCAAATGGGACCCTTAGTCCTAGTTTTCTGAGACATCTCCACACGGATCTCCACAATGGTTGCACAAGTCTGCAATCCCTCCAACAGTGGAGAAGGGTTCCTTTCTCACCACAGCCACAACGGCATTTATTGTTGGTTGATTTTGTGATAGTGGTCATTCTTTGTGCAGTGAGATGAAATCTCAGCGTTGTTTTCATATGCATCTCTCGAATGACCAGATATGTTGAACATTTCTTCATATGCTTCTTGGCTGCTTTGACTTCTGCCTCTGAGAAGTGTCTGTTCATTTCAGATGCCCATTTTTGAATTGGGTCTTTAAACTTGGGGAGGCTGATCTGTTTGAGTTTTTTATATATTATAGATAATAGCCCTTTGTCTGATAAACAGCAAGTAAAGATTTTTCCCCATGGTGTTGGTTGTCTTTTAGTAGTGCCAGTGACTTCTTTTGCTGTGCAGAAGCTTTTCAGTAGGATGAGATACCATTTGTTGATTCTTTCTGCTAGTTCTTGTGCTATAGAGGTTTTATTCATAAAGTCTCTGCCTAAGCCAATTTCTCCAAGAGTATTTACCTAGCCTGTTTTCCAGCAGGCTTATTGTTTCTGTTTTACTGTTTAAGTCTTGTATCGATTGTGAGTTTAGTTTTGTGCATGGTGAAAGAGGTAGCTGTAGCTTTAGCTTTTGGCAGGTTAAAGACCAGTTTTTCCAGGAACATTTGTTAAAGAGGCTGTCTTTCTTACATTGGGGATGTTTGCCTCCTTTGTCAAATATAAGGTGCCTTGGTGTAACTGGAGTTGTTTCTGGGTCTTCTAAACTATTCCACTGGTCCTCGGGTCTGTTACTTTGCCAGTACCATGCAGTTTTTATCACAGCGGCTTTATGGTAAAGTTTTAAAGGGGGGATTGTAATACCCTTCCATATCATGGTTGCTTAGAATTGCTTTTGCTATTCTAGGTTTCCTGTGTTTCCAGATGAATTTTTGGATTATTTTCTCTAGCTCTGTGAAGTATACTGTTGGAATATCAATTGGACTTGCATTGAATCTGTATAGTAGTTGTGGGAGTATAGCATTTTTGAGAATGTTGCTTCTCCCTACCCAGGAAGAAGGGATGTCTTTCCACTTTCTGGTTTCCTTTTCTATCTCAGTTTTCTGAGTCCTGTAGTTTTCAAAGTAGAGGTCTTTCACTTCCTTTGTTAGGTTGATTCCTAGATATTTCATTTTTCTGGGTGCTACTGTGAAAGGGATTGACTCGCCAATTACTCTTTCAGTGAGTCTGTTGTTTGTGTAGACAAAGGCTGTTGATTTTTGAGTATTGACCCTGTATCCAGCAACACTACCAAATTTGGCAATTAGGTCTAGAAGTCTTTTGGTTGAGTTTTTAGGATCCTCTAGATAGAATATCATATATCAGCAAATAATGACAGTTTAACTTCTTCCTTTCCTATCCTTACTCCTTTTATAACTTTGTCCTGCCTGATTGCTATGGCTAATGTCTCCAGTACTATATTGAACAAGATTGGTGACAGCAGGCATCCTTCTCTCATTCCTGACCTTAGTGTGAAAGGTTTCAGTTTTTCCCCATTGAGTATGATGCTGGCTGTTGGTATCTCATAAATAGCTTGTACTAAATTGAGATAAAGTCCATCAATTCCAATTCTCTGTAGGGTTTTGATCATAAATGGGTGTTGGATATTGTCAAATATTTTTCTGTGTCTATTGAGATAATCATATGGTTTTTGTCCTTGAGTTTGTTAATATAGTGTATTACATTGATTGATTTACGTATGTTGAACGAGCCTTGCATCCCAGGGATAAATCTGAATTGATCAGGGTGTATGATTTTCTTGATAACTCTCTGTATTCTCTTTCCCAGTATCTTATTGAGGATTTTTGTGTCAATGTTCATTAGAGAGATTGGCCTGTAGTTTTCTTTTTTGGTGGGATATTTCCCTACCTTTGGAGTCAAAGGTGATGGTTGCTTCAAGGAATGATTCAGGGAGTACTGCTCCACTTTTGATTTCATTAAAGAGATTGACAAGTACTGGTATTAACTCTTCATTAAAAGTTTTGTAGAACTCAGCAGTGAAGCTGTCAGGACCAGGGCTTTTCTTTGTTGGTAGGGTTCTTATTACATTTTCAATTTCCCAGATTGATATCGGGTTGTTTAACATTTTTATATCCTCTTCATTCAGCTTTGGAAGTTCATATGTGTCTAGGAATCTATCCATTCCTTCTAGCTTTTCCATCTTCTTGGAGTATAGATTTTCAAAGTATGTGTTTATGATCCTTTGGACTTCCTCTGGGTCTGTGCTGATTTCCCCATGTTCATTCCTTATAGCATGGATTTGTGCATTTTTCTTCTTTTGTTTGATACGGTTGGCTAAGGGTCTTTCGATCTTATTTATCCTTTCAAAGAACCAACTTTGATTCACTGATTCTTTGTATTGTTCTCTTTGTCTCCATTGCATTAATTTCTGCTCTGATCCTTATAATTTCCTCTCTAGTATGTGCTTTGGGTTTGTTTTGCTCCTCTTTTTCTAAGTGTCTAAGGTTCATCATTACATTGTTTATTTCAGTTTGCTCTATTTTCTGAGTGTAGGCATTCGCTGCTATGGATTTCCCTTGCAGAACTGCTTTCATTGTGTCCCATAAATTCCTGTATTTTGTGCTGGGGTTGTCGTTTAGTTGTAGAAACTGTTTAATTTCTTCTTTAATTTCTTTTGTCACCCATTGGTTGATTAACAGAGTGTTGTGCAACTTGCATGTGTTTGTAAGAATCTTGTAATTTCTTCTGCTATTCAGCTCCAGTTTCAAGGCACTATGTTCTGATAGTATGCAGGGTATAACTTCGATTCCTTTGCATTTACTTACACTTATTCTACGGACTAGGATGTGATCTATTTTGGAGAATGATCCATGAACAGCTGAAAAAAAAGGTATATTCTCACTTTGAAGTGTGAAACATTCTGTAGGCATCTAATAAGTCCATTTGTTCAAAAGTTTGATTTAGCTCAAGTATTTCCTTACTGATTCATTTTCCTGTTTATCTCTCAATTTGTGACAGTTCAGTATTAAAATCCCCTCTTACTATTGTACTCATGGATAACTGGCTTTTCATGTCCAGTAATGTTTGTTTTATATAGTTGGGTGCATTAGAGTTCAGTGCATAAATATTTATGATTGTTATTTCTTTCACTTGGATAGTTCCCTGTATGAGAATATAGTGACCTTCTTTATCTCTTTTAATCAGTTTGGGTTTGAAATCTATTTTATCTTCAAACAATTTAGCCACTCCTGCTTTTTTGCAGTTTCCTGTGGCATGGAGGATTGTTTTCCAACCTTTTATTTTCAGTCTATGGTTTTCCTTCTGAATTAGGTGTGTTTCCTGTATGCAGCAGATGGTAGGATCTTGCTTCTTGATCCAATCTGCTAGTCTGTGTCTTTTAATTGGCCCATTGAGTCCATTGACATTAATGCTTATGACTGATATGGACATATTCAGAGCTGCCATGTTTCCCTGTTCTTGGTTCTTTTTTCTTTGCTATTCCCTTTTTCTATTTAGTTTCTTGTTTGTCCCAATGAATTCACTCTCGTGGGTCTTGTGGGTATGGAATTTCCTGTATTTTTTTCCAAGATGTTCTTAGGATGTTTTGGAGTGCAGGTTTCATATTTGTGAAGTTTTTCAGGTGGTCTTTATCATGGACGTATCTTATTTCCCCCTCTATTCTGAAATATAGCTTTGCAGGATACAACAGTCTAGGTTGGAGGTTGCTTTGCTGCAATTCTTGAAATACTTCTCTCCATGCTCTCTTTGCATTGAGTGTTTGTGTTGAAAAGTCTGCTGTGTTCCTAATGGGCTTCCCTTTGTAGGTGATTTTCTTCCTTTCTCTCACTGCTTTCAGTATTTCATTCTTTTGTTGTACATCTGAAACCTTGATAATTGTATGTCTAAGTGTAGATATTTTTATGTCATGGAGTTTTGGAGTCTGATAGGGCTCATTTATCTGAATGTCTATTTCTTTTCCTGTGAAGTTTTCTGTTGTTATCTCTGACAATAGCTGTTTTATGTCTTTTACACTGTCTCCTACTTCCTCATTGACTCCAATCAGTCTTATATTATTTTTTGAGTCATCTAGAAGCTGTTGAATTGATTTCTCATGGTCCCTTGCTCTTTTCCATAGATTATATCTTTCATGCTCGTTGGCTGCTATGGTGTCATCTAGGTCTGAGATTCAATTATCTGCTTCATTCATCCTACTGTGCAAACTTTTGTTCTCCTTCATCATTCCCTGGAGCTCTGCTTGAAGCTGTTTAAAAGG
>PVIC010052821.1:0-12050 GCA_004025085.1 Thryonomys swinderianus | reverse complement strand
CCGTTCATCACAGACAACCCGTGCATCATGTGTGTGTGCCTGGTGAGTGTGCAGGGTGACGCGGGAGGTGGCGCCCTTGCACGGCTCTCGAACCAGACTGCTTTTCGCCGCGAGTTTGCGCGCGTGCTTCAGCTGAATGCCTGGGCTCGTGGGGCGGGACGGTTTCCGTCCCTCGGGCTGAGCGCCCTTCCCTCGTGCGTGGCCCTCCCAGACGGAAACCCAGGGGCGGCGGCCGTGCCTCAGTCTAGTGACAGCTCCGAGGCTGTCCGGCCAGCGGCTGTCCCCGGCGCCTCTGTCTTCTGGGTCTGCGGACACGGGCCAGACGAGCTGGAGGTGCGGAGGCCGCGCCGGGGTGGCGACAGGAGAGAGGAAGGTGCGGAGGAAGACGCGTCCCCAGCTGTGGTCTCGGGTCCCCTGCCTGGGCCCTGCGCCACACAGCCTTCCTGCCTGACTGGAGGAAAGAGAGGAGAACCCCCTTTGCAGAGAACGAGCCCGGGCCGCCGAGGCCGCGACAATTCCTCCAAGTCATCCTAGCCTAATAGTTCAGAGATTGAGTGGCTCTTGGGGAGAGGGGCTGCAGGAACGAGAACACGTGATGAAGTGTAGGTTCGGAGCACAGAGCTTTTGCTCAGGACTGTGTTACGTGCCAGTCGCTTTTGGCGAACTTGACTAAAAACGACACGCTGCAGGACCGTGTTGCAGATGCGTTGGGTGGGGAGCCAGATGCGAGGCCTGGGTGGCAGATGACTGCTCGCTCCCAGGCTAGCTCGTCTCAGGAGCCGGCTCTGCCCAGGCGGGAGCCAGGCCTTCGGGGCTCACGCGCCTGAGCGTCTCAGGGCGGGGCTGGGGGGCCCTGGGAAGGGACGCCTGGGAGGCCCGTCGGGTGCACGCCCGGGTCCGGGGACCCCCAGGCAGCGGGGAGGCATCACACTGGCTGAGCGGATCCGTGCTGCGGCTGAGGGGCTGTGGAGAGCCTGTACCTACAAGCTGCTGTGCCCCTAATCTCTGCCGAAGAACCTCTGGAACGGTGGTTGTGCTCAGTGCTGCAGGTTCGCAGGTTCAGTGTGTGTGTGTGTGTGTGTGTGTCTTTGTGAGTGTGTGTCTGTGTGTATAACCTTCCTTTGCTTTTCTCGTGTCTGTATAATGTGAAAAAATGATTTCACCTATTCTCTTAAACTTTCAGAGGAAATTACCTGACGAAGCAATATTTAAATATACTGAGAGCACATGTGCAAATATTATTTCCCCCTACTTATAAAGCTTAAGTGTGCAGTTGAGTTTTGCAGTGTATTCCCGAGTAACATTATGAAACCCCCTACACAGCACTCTGCCTTATTGGTATCCAGCCAGGTGGAAAATAGTGCCTTTCCTCAAAAGTGGAGATACAGTAAAAAGAAATAGATGTTAGAACTTTAATCTAGGACATGAAGAGTGTGAAAAGATACATCTTTTGGAATTCAAGTGGGAATGCTATTTATTTGAGAAAAATTTTGATTACATTCATGAGAGTAGTAGCCTCTTTATGCCTTTAATGTTTTTTTCCTGTCCTGGGTATTGAACCCAGGGCATTTGGAGTGACCCCTCCCCCATTTTAGATTTTGAAACAAGGTCTTGATGAGCTGCTAATTGCCCAGGCTGGGTTTGACTTTGAGAGACCCTGCCTCGCTCGCTGTATGCCCGAGTTCTGGGGTCGTGGGCGTGTGCCCGCCCTCGGGTGTGTATCTCCCGAGTGTCGGTCACATCTGGAGGGCGCCATGTGAGCGCTGTCAGAATCTTTCCTTGGGACCCTGGTGCAGGACTCAGCTGTTGTTCAGGAGGCCCCATGAGTGCCACGAAGTGCCCGGCACTTCCAAGTCATTGTTTTTATTTTTTTAAAATTGACTTTATTGGTACATTTTATACACGTCATGATTACATTCAACATTGAGGGTTTGTACCAGTGTGTGACACATCTTGACTCATTTTTTCCCATTGTTTTAAAGGGCACAGCGAGTTCCAGCATCTGTTGCCTGACCCTCCTGGGCAGGTGGCTCCACCTGGGCTCAGGGCCTGGCCATCCGCAGCGGGGCAGAGGGCGAGGGCTGGGTCTGGGCATCTGGCTGCAGACTTGCTGGGCTCTGCCTCCTTCCGAGCACTGCCCGCTGGCCCTCAGGAGAGTGTGCTCCCTTCCACTGAGCACTCGGCACACTCACGTCTGAACGCCTGAGGTCCTCGAGCCAAGGTCGGCACCTTGTCATGGCCGTCCGCCCTCCCGAAGCTTCGGGAGGAGCCGGCAGACTTGAATGCAGGAGGCCGGCGCTTCCCGTAGAGAGCGGGGTTAGCACGCGGGACAGCTCCCTCAGGACTGAGCGCCGTGCTCCACGCAGAGAGCCTGTCTCAGGGCGGCCCCTCCTCTAGAGCGGGCATCTTATCCTGACGGTCACTGCAAAACACTCCACTTCCTGCAAAGACAGTGCATTTGAAAATGCAAGCTCATTGGCCCCTACAGACACACCCTCCCACACACATATTGTTGTTTTCAGACAGGGTCTCGCTATGTAGCTTAGGCTGGCCTTGAACTCCTGACAATCCTCCTGCCTCAGCCTCCCGAGTCCTTAGCTTAGAGGCACGCACCACCTTGCCCAGCCTAAAGACCTGCTTTTGTCTCGGATGGAAAGAGCATTCCCACTAACGGCACAAGCTTCCTGGCTGTCACAGCCGACGTGACGAGGAGGGAGGAGCTAGGACCTCTTTTCTCCCACTTCCGGTTCCCAGAATGACCATGAAAATGTCCCCGGTCCCTTCTCACTTCAGGGAGACTCTGGAGTCTTGACACAGGCCTGGCTGTTTGTGTCAGGTTTTCGATGTGGGCTCCTTTGGCTTCTGGGAGCTGTCTGTGAAAATTGTGTTTTTCTTTGAAGGACAAAGGCCTTCTTGTGTGTCCGTGTGCTGCAGTGTAATGAGCTTCCCCTTGGCTCGGTGTTGGGCGTGTGGGCCCACCTGGCTGTGCCAGGCCAAGTGAGACACGCACTGATCTGTAGATGCGCTGGCACTTTTGAGGAAGCCAGAGGGTGGGTGAGTGGCATCTTCCCGAGCACGGTGTGCCCCCAGAACCTCACGCCCACGACAGGGGCTGCACAGGGGGGCCCGTGGCCCCGCAGAGCCACTGCAGAGAACGGCGTGATAACAAAGCCCGAAGTGCAGAAGCACACGTTTCAAAGTGACTCTTGTGTTTGTCTTCAGATACCTACATTTTGCCAGATGGCTCTGGGGCTGCTGGCACTGTGGGCGCTGGCTGGCGCTCTGTGGCCCCGGGGGCTGCTGGCCTCGTGGCTGTGGGTGACTTGGGAAGCACTTATTCCAGGAGAGGCCCACCTGGCCCCGGAAGGAGCCTCGGAAGCCGCAACAGAGGCTGCTTCTCATTTCCTTGGGTGTCAGCGAGAGGCATCTTCAGCATCTCTGTCGTCCCTCTTCCCTTTTTCCTTAAACTGTGCTTCTGTCTTCTCCGGAGCTCTCCTCAGAGAAGAGTCGGTGGCTGCAGCGGGGACACGGAGGTGCTCTTCCCCTCCCTGCTTTCCCGGTGAGCACAGTCACGACGCTTTGTGTTGAGCGGCTTGGTCCAGAGCGCAGGGCTCCTTTTCCACTTCACTTCTGAGTTGCCGGGGCTGCTGTGCCCCGCTCTGCTTCGGGCGGTGGCTCCCTCCTCTCCCTCCGCTGACCCCTTCCGGCCACGTGTCTCCTCATCGCTGGCCTGTGCTGCCCAGAAGTCCCTGAGTCCAGGGCACCGGCCCCCTCTGCTCTGTGGCCGGCGGCCCGACGGCAGGGGCAGGGACACAGTCACGTGACAGTGAGCGCTGGTCTCTGGGGCTCTGCTTTCCTGCGTGGAGGATGGGAGGCGCCGGCCCTGCCCCTCAGAGCAGAGGGGTCCTGCCGTGAGCCCGGGTTGGGGTCCCTGGCAGGGAAGGAGGCCCTCAGACTCGAGTTGTCACACGCGTGAGAAGCAGTGGTCGTGGTGCCGGGGCAGCGCCTGGGGAGCTCAGGGCGAGTCCTCGGCCGGGAAGGTGGCCGCAGGAGTTTGCGAAGAACCGGGGGCAGGAGGGCAGCTCCTCGCCCTGAGGAGCCTTCGCGGCAGCTTCTGCTGAGGAGCGGCTCCTCTGCCTGCAGGCCGAGCTGGGAACGCGGGCAGCGGCGAGCGGCTTCCCTTCCCCCGGCGCGTGTGGGCAGGGCCTTGGGAGTCGTGAAGAACGTGACTCTGTTTCCTGTGAGCCACACGCATCCTGGTGAAGCCGAGCTCACGCCATGGCCTCTGGCGCAGCCGGCGCGTCCCGGTGTGGGGAATGCTGGTGTTCGCCGGCGCCGACCTCTGGGAGCAGCAGCTCAGGCGCTTGACCTCACCGGGTCTTCATGCTGGCAGCTTTCTCACGGCAGACTTTGTCCCATGCAGGGCCTGGGCGTTCCTGCGGAGGAGGCCTGGAGACCCCGAGTGACCTCCCCTGTTTAAGAAAGTCTGGGGGTGGCAGGGCGCCTCACTCTGCCCGCAGGCTTCTCTGCACCTGTCCAGTGACCGCGGCCGAGGGGAGCAGAACGGGCAGGGCCCGGCAGGGCTGCGATGGATTAGTGGTCAGTAAGCCCGTCACATATCTGTTGAGCATTTTTGTTAATAACGTCCCTGGGCACTGCGAAGTGGGAGGAACATTGTTTTACCTGAATGGAAAGAGATTACATCATGTTGGAGAGAGTTTTGAACTTAACTGCTCTTTATCGCTGTAGAATCTTTGAAACTTGAGTAACTCCTACGAGACGGAGCTCTGTGCTCGGCGGGAGCAGACTGGGCTCCCCGACCGCTGGCCTGTGCGTCTGCATTTAATGCCGCGCTTGGCAAAGGGCCTCTGCGCAAACCACCCCCCGCCACGAGCGTCGACAGGGAGGCTGAGGGACCCGGCGGGGTCTCCCGGGCACGTGCGCCGCTGGCCCTGGCGGCCGGGCCGCCCCTCCTCCCAGACCTGCCCTGCCCGCGGGATGGGACCGCGAGCTCATGCCGGCCGGGTTCTGACCCCGTCTCCTCGGTCGGGCGCTCCCCAGTCTCCGTCCTTTCGTGAGGACCCCGTTTTAAGGGGGCCCGCCCTTCCCTTTGTCGTCTCCATCTTTATTCTCCTCTCCTGTTACTTGCTTTCTGCTCCTGGCCAGGTTTCCATGAGGCCGGCACTCCCCGCGTCCCGCCTGCCGGCCTCACCGTCCCGCTGTCCGTCCACTGCTGCTGCAGGGCAGGCAGGCAGGGCCGCGGGTTCGTTCTTCCTGCGCACACCGTGCGGCGGGCCTCGCTGCGGCGGAGGGTGGGGGCGTCGCCCCGGCCCGGGCAGTCGGACCATCTGGTGGAGGCCACAGTGGGGCCGGTGTGGCCACGGTGATCGGGGCGGCGGGGAGGCTGCCGGGGACACCGCGCGGCCAGGGGCCGGGGAGGCCGTGCACGCCCCTCACGGAGGGCGATGCGCCCAGAGTTCGTTCGGATCGTCCAGGCGAGAAGGTCCCGGAGAGGCGTGAGCAGCCTCCCCGCGTGGGGGCCGTGCGGGGCTGGGAGGCAGAGGCTACCCCGGGGATGCGGCACACGCCGGCCGCGGCTCCCTCCCGCCTCCGCCTCTGGCTGACTCCAGAGCAGGCCCGGGCCGCTTCTGGGTCCCGGCTTCCCGGCAGGTGCGGCCTGCGTTCCAGGACCTGCGCGCCCAGGGCAGGCGAGGGTCACGTCCCGCTCGGAGTCACACCCTGGGACCAGAGACCCAGGGCAGGGTCTGACCGTGCGCTCTGTTCACCGGGCTTGGGCTCTAGGGCCTCGGGTAGCTGAGGGCAAATTCGGAGGGAGAGACTGCTCCTTGCCCATGTCTGATGCTCTCTCGCCCACCCTGTCTTCGCGCTCTCCAGGCTCTGGGGGTCGGAGCGCTCTGGGGTGGGCACGTTGGTGCCGCACCTGCTCCCTGGAAGACTCAGCTCCTGCAGCCACCAGCACTTTCCTAAACTTAAATCCGTTCCTTGGGGAGGTTGTGTGGAAGGCATGGTGGCCTTTAGCTCTGTCGACAGGGTCTGACCAGCTTGGTTAAAACAGCCTCTCTCGTGAGCCTCACACCCTGTGTCACCCCTGTCCCCAGGCATGTCTTGGCCTGGCCCGGGGCAGGTGCTGAGAGACGGCGACCCCTGGTGGTCACTGAAGGAAGTCATGCTCTCAGCCAGTTGCCTCGTGTAGTATACACGTGTGTGTGTGTGTGTGTGTGTGTGCATGCTCACGCACATGCAAAGATTTAACGTGATGGATTCTCCTCAGCATCTGCGCAATAGGTTTGGAAGAATTATTTTTTTTGCTTTCATTTCTTTGAACCTTCTTCTTGCTACATCTTCTGTATCTTCTCCAATTTCAGATACTGGAGGGCCCAGGTTTCAGCCAAGATAATTCTATGGCCTCACTCCCCTGGGTGGTGTCACAGAACCATGGCTTACAGGCCACAGAGATGCTGGAGGTTCCTGCGTTTGTGTTTTCCTCGCCCCTCAAGTCCAGTGCCAGAGACTGAAGTGTGTGTTGGCACCTCCCCGTGCTGCCTGGCGGCATCTCCAGCTGAATGGCCCTCAAGGGGGACCTCACTTCTCACCTTCCCAGGCTGCGTCCCCTGCGGGCCACGACAGTGGCTGTCTTGAGCCGGTTTCTCAGCCCACTGACCATGTGGGCTTTGGTTCCTCTCGCATCCTGTGCTCAGTCTCTTGGTCATCTCCACAGGACAGCTTGAAGATATGTCTAATCTGATAGCGGCTACTGACCTGTGCTACTAGTCTTGGTTTTGAGTGTCTCATCAACCACTTGAGTCTTAACTTGTTTCACATACTTGGCAAACACCCCGGGTACATCATGTCTCAGCCGGGTCAAGTCTGCAGAGTCACTACAGGGCCCACTTGACCTGGCTCCTGATGCCACCTCTGACTCACCTCAGAGCACCACCCTCCCTTGTCTCTGCCTGGCCCTGGCCCTGGTCCCTGTGCACAATACCTGTGCTGGTTGAGGCAGCCGTGTCACTTGACTGGCTTTGGGCTTTGTCCTGTGCATGGCGACCCACACTTCTGAGTGTCCCCTGGTCGGTTAGGGAGATGTGACCTTGCGTTCTAGATCGTGTCCTTCACCCCTTCATCTCTGGCGCTGTTCCCTGCACCGCTGCACTGCTCTGAACCGAGCAGCTTTGCCCAGCCACGCCCTCCTGCCATGATGTTCCTGCCTTGGGGCCAGCTGAGCACGGACTGAATCCCCTGAAGCCATGAGCCGAGTCACACTTCTCCTTCCTGATGTGCTCTGGTGTTCTAGCTGTGGGAAAGCTGGCCAGAGGACGCCCGCTGTCTTTTCTACATGTGTTTGCACTTGCTTTTTCCTGTGCCAGGAACCTGTTTCTCTAAGGCATTTGCAGATTCTCATTTGCTCACCCGGGTGTCTGAGCTAGTGTTTCCTTAGTAGACAATCGTCTGCTGACCGCTCTCCCAACAGTGCCAGCTCTCGTAATTCTGTCCCTTGTCAGGCTTCTTTCCGCGGAGTCCTGGCCAGGGCTGTCTTGTCAGGCTCGTCTTTGTGCCCTTGTTGTCAGCTCTCCGTGGACGGGGTCCCTCTCAGGTTCCTGCTGCATTCGGGGCCCAGACAGGGTTGGCGCATTCTGTTTGTACCTGTCAGATAAACAAGTCTGCACTTGTGTCTGATTTAATTCAGTAATTTAAAGACCGAATTGGTCCTCTTCCCTCAAGTGAATTACTAGCTTTCTTTCTATGCTGAGCTCTGCCTTTTTTTTTTTTTTTGCGGTACCGGGGATTGAACTTGGGCCTTTCTGCATCCAAGGTTGGCACGGTACCACCTGAGCTAAATCCCCAGCCCTCCGAGCTCTGCTTTTCCAGCCTGATGTCTTCCTCTTCACAGATGATGCCACTCTGTGTAACGCGGTCAATGGCGGGAGGTGCTGCAGATGCAGGGAGAAAAGAAATTGCCTCCCTGGACGGTCCTGTCCGCACGGCCAGCTCTGTGATGAGCAGTCAGTGCGGGGTGAGCTCTCAGAGGGCCTGGACTCGGAGGTCCAGCGTAGCATGTTCTGTCTTCACATGTGCGGAAGCAGCGTGTGCTCTCTGGGCTGCACCCTGCTCGTGGCGTGGATCTTTTCCTGTGCTGTGACAGCTGAAGACCCTCTCTCGAGCACTGGAGCCGTCCCACGTGACCTGGCCAGGCACAAGTCCCTGTCAGTTGAATCATCACATCTGCCGTCATAGAGCACGTTGCTCCCTCACTGTTCTAATCAGCTTGAGCTGCTCCCTGACCCGAGACCCTCGTCGCTCTAGGCTGACTGCTGCTCTCCCGGTGGCCTGATGTTCCTTCTGATCACAAGATCCTCACCACTTCCGGAAGGTCGCCACCTCTGAGCCGTCTGACACTGCCCGTGAGCCCAGTACACAGTGGCAAGCTTGGCGTGTGTTTGCCCACTGTGAGGGACTGCCGTCCTGTCCCCATGTGCTTTGAAATCGCACAAGTCTCTCTTGCTGTCTTCCGTAGCCCTGACCGTCCCTGTCTCGGCAGTGGGAGGACGGTTCACCCTACACTCGTGGTCCTGTGAGCAGCCGTGAGCCGCGGCTCCTGCAGTCACGTGTCCCAGGGCTGTCACACTCAGGGCTGTACTGTGTCGCCCCTAGGATGTGCCACAGCTTTGGTGTATAAAAGTGTTTTTTACTTACAGTGTTTTTGGGAACATAATCCAAATTGGATTTCTGTAGAAAACCTTTTCAGAAAAATAGATATTACATGTTAAACTGAATAGCATGATAATAATTGGTTTTGGAATATTATTTAAAATCTCTTGGGTTTACATTTTTGTATTTCACCTACAACATTGTAGTGAGAAGGGTTTATTTGCCCACGTTTATAATCCTAGCACTGTGGGAGGCTGAGACAGGCGGGTCACAAGTTTGAGCTCAATGTTGGCCATTTAGTGAGAGCCTGTGTCAAAATAAAAAGGTGCTGGAGGTGCAGCTCACCGCAGAAGACTCTGTGTTCAGTCCCTAGCACCTCAAACCAAACCAAAGCAAACCTGTGAAAGACTAGTAAATCTAGATGTTATCTTCAAATAACAAGACGATAAAGGCACCAATAAGCATTGCTTGCTTCCTGTGATGTGCAGAGCTCGGACCACTCCGCCGCCCCCGCTGCTGGCCCGAGTCGGAGAGCAGGTGGAGGGGGAGACTGTGGCCCGCGCAGTGCCGAGGGCCTCGGTGTGCAGGGCACATCCAGCTCCGTGAGGTAGCTGGAGCGGAGCCTCTTCAGGCCCCTCCGTGACCCACACAGCGTCCTGGGCCCAGGTGCTCAGGGCCCTCGGGAGCTTGTGGCTGGGGATTGGGTTGTCACAACCCTGCCTGGCGTGCGCGAGTGGCGGTGTCTCCTGCAGCTCCTGGTGTAGCACACGGTGTCCCTGGCTCCCCATGGCCCTCTTGGACGGTAAGCACCTCCGGGGCGGGAGATGGATCTGATCCATGTTTTCTGTTTGCAGCAAAGCCCGGCATAGTGGCTGGTGAGCAGCAGCTCACAAACGTTTACTAAACACAGCTGTGGATTTTAAAGTCAGGCAGCTCTGACTTCTATAGTACAAAGGTCTGACTGGCAGAAAAATAGGTTTAGAGCTAAAGCATCACATTTGGTGAAGGCCATTTGTTTTTTCTGTTGACACTTGTTTTTGTTTTTGAGACAGGGCCTCACTTTGTAGTTCTGGCTGGCCATGAGCTCACTCTGTAGTCCAGGTAATCCTGGAACTCAGCAATCCTCCTGCCTCTGCCTCCCGAGTGCTGGGATGACAGGCGTGAGCCACCACGCCTGGCGCTGTGGTGTGTGGTACTGATTGCCAGTGGGCGTGAGTCACTATGCCCAGTATTGTTGTATGTAGTTACTGGGGATCGAACCAGGGACCTTGTGCTTGCTAGGCAGGCATTGGAACCACTGACCTAAATCTCCGGCCCTCTGTTAACACTGTTGTCCTGAGAGATGTCAGGGCTTCTAGGAAGCTGTTTCATGAGACAACTTTGCTAAAACTAGTGACTGGGGTCAATGATCAAGGGTTTTTTGTTTTGCTTTATTTTTGTTTTGTTTCTGGCTTTTAAACCTTAATGTCACGCACACCCTTGGGAACAGGTCCACATTAATAATGCTTCACGGCAACCTTCACTTTCATTTCCTTATGACCCTCGGTCTCAGAGGTGGTTGTGTGCACGTCTGGCGAGCACTGATGGCTTCATGATCTGAAAGCGGAAGAGGGTGCACCAGAACGGCAGTCCAAGCCTGCGGCGGGAAGCTGCGGAGCTCCCTCTTTGTGGCCTCTGCGTGCCGCCCGTGGGAGCGCTTGGGTGAGGGGAGCAGGCGGCTTCGGCCCCAGGCCCGAGTGGGCCGAGCCAGGGCAGGTTGCCCGGGGGGGCCCTTCGGAGGCTGGGCCCGGGTTCAGTCCTGGGGCCTCCTGGAGCTGGAGAGCCCCTGCCTGGCGCTCTGCATGATGCTGCTCGGGCCACCGGACCCCTCTGCATCGGCACCGAGCTGCAGATGGCCGGGAGCAGAGACCTGTCCGGGCCTGTGCTGTTTGCAGAGTCAGGCGCAGCTCCAGGCCCCACCCACCATGCCGCAGTCGGGGCCCTGGAACGGTGCTGCAGGGTGCTGTGGCTGGGCCAGCGTGCAGCTCTCTTCAGAGGGGTCTCACTGGTGACCCGGAAGTCACCTGTCAGCACGACGGACGCCGTGAGCACTGCTCACCCTGGCCGTCACCACGGAGACCTTCTGAAACACCTGGCGAGAGCGTCGTGCGATTCGTCCACCTCCCCTGGGAGTGTTGTGCTCCTCCGCCCCATCTGGCACTCGGCCTGCTCCTGCCTAGGGGCAGCGCAGGCTCGGGAACAAAGTGCCCTTGAAGCCTGGCCATTTAAAAGAGTTTATGAAGCCCACTGGGGCTCCCGGTAATTTCACAACAAGTCAGATCCCATAAAGAAATTCACTTCTCTGCAACACAAAACATAAGGAGACCGACGCGAAAAGCGGGACTGGGGCCAGAGTACTGCCCTGAGGCTCCGTCTGGCCAGGTCGCGTCTGTAGCACCAGGTCTGCTACCAGGACGATGTGCGAAGACGTGCGGCCTCAGGTCACCCGTGACCTGCCCCTCTGACGCTGCTCCTCTCCCCAGCCTGGCCCCGCTGGAGTGAGGTTCCCGCACCCGGAAGGACTTGGCAGAGCTCCAGGCGTCCGGCCCGCAGTCCCCACCGGGGTGCTCTGCGCTGCCCCCTACTGACGGGCTCGGGCGTGTGGCCGTCCAGGCGGGGGCTGCGGTGCCGCTGCGTGCTGGCCCCTTGTGGCAGCTTGCTTTCCTCCCTTTTCCTTTCACACGTGGGCACTTCGCTGAGGCCCCTGGAGGCCGAGCCTGCGATTCTGCGGTCAGCATTGGAAGGCGGGCACCGTGTGCACGGACGCCTTCGGAAGCGCAGGCCCGTGGTGGCCGCAGAAGGTCACCGACTGCGCAGGAAGCAGTGGGCTGGCTGGGGCTCCCAGGGCTCTGGCCTCCTGCCGGACAGGGCGCGCGTGCCTCACTCTGTGGGCTTCGCACGGGACGCTCACACCAGCGCAGACCGGAGCGCACAGGTCCAGGGCGCCGGGCGGCCTTCGGACGAGCCACTTTCCCGTTCCCGGAGCACAGCAGGCGTCTGCAGACTGCGGCGGGGAGGCCGTGTCGCCAGGCCACTGTCCTCCGTCTGAGTCTTTTCCAGGAAGGGCCTTCGGCCCGCGGGTGGGGCCGCTGCTCGCTGTCCTCTGCCCCAGGACCCCGGGAGCGGCAGGTGGGCCGATGCTGACCTGGGACCACCTTCTCGTGGCGCCGGGCGATTGACTAACCTCGCTTCCTTATCTGCGATTAGGAGGGGCGGGGAATTCTGGTGACAGTGCGCAGCTAAGATTCTTACACCCAGCCTGAACACACCAGCGAAGAGGACAGGGTGGGAGCCAGTCCCTCCCACCTCTCCCTCCCTCTCTCCCCCTCCCCCTCTCTTTC
>PVIC010052820.1:0-12055 GCA_004025085.1 Thryonomys swinderianus | reverse complement strand
ACACAGTTGAACTGAGTGCTTCAGTTTTTGGTCGGCTCTGGGCTGGGGTACTTCAGTCCCACAACATAGCAGCCCACGACACGATGGTCCCAAACATCTAGTCTCTGGGAGAGTCAGGCAGTGAGCGGGGGAGGGAGGGAAGGCAGGATGAAAACCGTGGGTGGTCTTTCTTGGCCTAACCTCAGAAGTGACATCTCACTGTTGCTTACGTAGTCTCTAGTGAATAGTCACATAGGTAGAAGCCATTGGGTCCAGTGCACCCTTCAAGGAAACAGAGTGGACAAGTGTGGGAAGCAGGGAGGCGCGTGTTTACAAGGCGTTCCAGAGGCAGCCTCCCACTGATGGGGCTGGTGAGTGTGTGCGTGCGGGCGTGTGTGTATTCACTGGGAATTAACCCGGGGCCTGTGGATTGAGCTACAGCTCCACCCATTGTATTTTTTTTTTTTTCTTTTTGAGTCTGCCTCCCGAGTGCTGGGATGACAGGCGTGAGCCACCACGTCCGGCATTGTGGTATGCGGTGTTGATTGTTGGTGGGTGTGTCTCCATGCCCAGCATTATATGTGGTTACCGGGGATCGAACTCAGGACCTTGCACTTAAAAGGCAGGCGCTGGACCGACTGAGCTAACCCTCCGGCCCCACCCATTGTATTTTTTGAGACAGTCTTGCTAAATTGCTAAATTCCCCAAACTGGGCTTGAACTTTGACCCTCCTTCAGGCTCCCAAAGTGCTGAGATTATAGCTGTGGGTCACCACACCTGGCTTTTTTTTTTTTTTTTTTTTTTTTTGAGACAGGGTCTCGCTTTGTAGTTCAGGCTGGCCCTGAGCTCACTCTGTAGCCCAGGCAAGCCCTGAACTCAGCAGTCCTCCTGCCTCTGCCTCCCGAGTTCCGGGATGACAGGCACGAGCCACTATGCCCAGCACTGTGGTATGAGGTGTTGATTGCTGGTGGGCGTGAGTCTCCACGCCCAGCATTGTATGTGGTTACCGAGATTGAACTCAGGACCCTGCGCTTGTAAGGCAGGCGCTGGAACCACTGAACTAAATCTCTGGCCCCACCCGGCTTTTTATTTAAGCAAAACATTTATTGCTACTCTTTAGATATACATAATGAGCACATTGATTGTAGAGAATCTGTCCCTGTACATGATATATCTTGCTTCTTTTTCCAACTCCCTTCCCTCCTTTCAACTTCTCTTCCCCTCCTTATTTACAAAAGCTTTGTTTCCATTTTTTCTTTTATTATTTTTTTCTTGGCTCTTCTTTACTTCCCCCCACCCCCTCCATTGTTCTTCTCATTTGAACACTTTCTTTCCATTTCTTAATAAGTTTTATACATTTTAATATTTATTTCCATTTTTGGTTTCTCACACCAGAAAAACAATGTGGTATTTAAATATGTGTGTCTGATTTATTTCATGTGGGAGTATAGTCTCAAAGTACATCCATTTAGCTAGAAATATCTTAAGCATTTCCTTCCTTATGGCAGAGTAGTATTTCATTATATTAAAAAACTCACATCTTTATCCATTTATCAGTTGATGGGCATGTGTGTTGTTTCCTAGATTTAACTATTACCTACTGTGCCACTATAAACATGGAAATCTGGCTTTCACAAGAACTTTAAAATAAAGTTTGAATATACCTTTTCTTGTGTGTGACAGGGTCTCATGTCATACCTGACATTGTGATATGTGGTACCAGCGATTGAACTTGGGGCCTTGTGTTTGCCACCCAGATACCAGAACCACTGAGGTAAATCCCCAGCTCTGCATATACCTTTTTTTTTTGAGACAGGGTCTCGCTTTGTAGTTCAGGCTGGCCCTGAGCTCACTATGGAGCCCAGGCAAGCCTCCAACGCAACAATCCTCCTGTCTCTGCCTCCCAAGTGCTGGGATTACAGGCATGAGCCACCATGCCTGGTACTATGGTATGTGGTATTGATTGCTGGTGGTCGTGAGTCACCATGCTCAGCATTGTATGTGGTTACCGGGGATCGAACTCAGGACCTTGTGCTTGTGAGGCAGGTGCCGGAACCACTGAGCTAACCTTCTGGCCCCCACAGATCATTTTTGATGTATGTAGCATGCATGGGGCCCTGGGTTCATTCCCAGCATGGTGGGGGGACCACATGCAACAGATAGCTTTTAAAAGAAACTAAGCTGGTTGTCTTTGTGGAGTGTTTCACATTTTGGATGTCTGTTTCTTGTGGTAGCATACAACTTATTGCCTTCTCTTGAATTAACTGTAAACTACATGTCTAATGGCTTCATTGCATGTAGGCTAGCCACTTTTGGCAAGAATACTTCATAAGTTGTGCTGTGTATCTATTCCTTCAGGAAGTACATGATGCCAGCCTATATCTTTTATTGTTCTCTTTCTCGTATAATTTATCTGTTTTGCCTTCACTTTTACTACTTTATTTTTTTTTGAGACTGGGTCTCACTTTGTAGTTCAGGCTGGCCCTGAGTGCACTATGTAGCCCAGACATGCTTCACTCAGCAATCCTTCTGCCTCTGCCTCCTGAGTGCTGGGATTATAGGCATGAGCTGCCATGCCCAGCTATTTTTAATTAAAAAAATTTTTTTATAAGTCTTCTTTTAATAACATCTTAACTTTGAGATGTCAGTGCAGAATTTTCCCCAGGTTTTGAAGTAGAAGTGAAAACTAGGCTGTCAACAAAGCTGTTGAATTCTGTATTTTTAGATTTGTTTTCTTCAAAGGTTTGGGCCTCTGTTCTCCTTTTTCTCAGCACCATTGATACATGGTACTCTGTCTTTGGGATCTAGTCTTCCTGGGCAATATTTCTTATTCTTTTACCTACGGCACAGTAAAATGAAAACTTCCTGTTTTTTCTAGTCATTGGCAGGCTTTTCCTTCTCCCATTACTTTACAAGATGCACAAGTTATTGTGAAGATCAAGTAGTACAAAATGTTGTACAAAAAACAAATCAGCATCACTGAAGGCATGACAGTGGCTTAAAGTCAAATTCTCAATTCATTTGTTTTCCTGAGATGAGCAGACAGTCATGGAGAGAAACAAGTACTGGCAGTGGTAGGAAACCAAACTGTTCGTGAGAGCAAGCATTTTTGTCAGAGAGAGAAGTGTTCACCAATAGGTGGGGTTTTACATGCAAACAACAAACCCAGCTTCCATGTGATAGGAAACCTGAGATCTGCCGTAGTCCAGAGTCTCTACAGAGGAGCAGGGTGGGGGTGCCCAGTCATTTGTGAACCAACCTCACTGTGGAACTGCATGTCTTTTTGCAAAGTATTTTTTCCCTCAAACTCTGTCCACCTGATTTTGTGATACTTTCTTAGTCTTCTTCCTAAGTTTTTTCTGCTACTTAGTCCTATTAAGTCATAAAATAATTATTCACAATTATGGCTAACAGCTATACGGCTTATTATGTGCTAAGAACTGTGCTCAGCAATTTATCTCACTTAATGCATCCAGCCCTGTAAGGCAGATACTCCTATCATCCCCTTAAAAGGAGGAAACTAAAACCCAAGCATACTTTTCCAGAGATAACAGGTTGCTGAATCCAAACTGCTTAATTACTATGTATGAACCATGCCACTAAAATTTTGGCATTGTTGTTTTAGCCTTCATCCTTTTCTCAAGGTCAAATATCTGTGTTTCTAATTTTTAAACTTTTCTTCATGTAGTCCAGACTGGCCTCCATCTCAAGGATCCTGTTTCAGCCACTCCAGTGCCAGGGTTATAGGTGTGTGCCACCATGCCAGTCTAATGCTCTCTTTATGTAATTTTATTCACTTATTTTCAGACACAGTATTGCTATGTAGTTCACCCTGGCCTTGAACTCACTGTGGATCCCAGGCTGGCCTTGAACTCATGGCAATCCTCCCCTCCCCTCCCGTCTCTGGCTCTCATGTTCTGGGATTTCAGGTGTGTACCACCACACCTGGCTACATACATTTAAAGCTCTTTTCATTTGCAAACCAAAGACTCAAGTGGACTTGGCAGAAATAACTGAAGGGTATTCTTGCTGAATCCTATTTCACTGTCTGTGGTCAACTATGACTTCCAGATTTTTCTTTTCCTGTCATATATGTAACAAATGTGGTGTGGTAGGAAAAACATTGAATGAAGAATCAAGAAACTAGACTTGGCAGGCATGGTTGGGAAATGCCTGTAATTTCAGACCCCTCTGGGCCCTAAGCTAAGCAGGAGGGTTTCAACCTGTGCAATTCAGAGGCATATGGAGGCTCCATTTTTTTTTTTTTTTTTGAGACAGCGTCTTGCTCTGTAGTTCAGGCTGGCTCTGAGCTCACCAGGTAGCCCAGGCTAGTCCTGAACTCAGCAATCCTCCTGCCTCTGCCTCCCAAGTGCTGGAATGACAAACATGAGTCACCATGCCCAGTATTGTTGTATGTGGTTACTGGGATGGAACCAAGGACTTTGAACTTGCTAGGCAGGCGCTGGAACTAGTGAGCTGAATCTCCAGCCCCAGAGGCTCCATTTAAAAAAAAAAAAAAAAGATGGGGATGTAGCTCAGTGCAAAGGCTCTGGGGGTTCAATCCTCAGTACCACTGGAGGGAAAAAAAACCCAAACAAATAAAACCTTACACTTCAGTTCCAGTTCTCTTCTAAAGAGTCTCTGCCTCTCTGAAGTATAACTAGAACTTGGGAAAAGACCTGCGATTCTCTCTCCGCCTGGTGGTAGTGAGAGGGCCAACCTTCCAGGAGGACTTTTCCTAACCAAAACAACTAAAGGAAGCTGTAGGATTTCCTTCATGATAAAGTGTCCCAGCCATTCAGTTCCAAACTCGATTCACTACTAATCTTTAACATTCCAGTTCTCATAGGATTCGAAGGGAACCTTTCTCTATTCAGTATTTGCTGCCTGCTTTTATTCTTTAAGTTTATCAATTCAGACTGGGTCTCTGCTTCGTTTTTCATTTTTAAGTATTTGTTGGTAGCCATGACACACCAAGTACTGCCGATCGATCCGGTTTCTGTCGTCTCTCTCTTCCTGGGAAAAAGGCTATGTCGAATCGCCTCTTCCCAATTTGGCGATCCGCAGCACCTGAAAGCAAGAATGATCTTTCTTAACACGCCGGTGGGTTCTTCTCCATCCCTTTCTCCACCTCGAGGACCGTCCTCTCAGGCGACAGTCATCCGAAGAGTCTTCTCTAGGACAAACCCTCCGCCCACGGGTGGCTCCATTCACGCAGCTTTCTGAGCCGTTCGTCGGGCATCCGAGGTGACGCTTCTTGAAGTTGGAACGGACTCCGCCGGGCACTGCTTTGCGCGTCACGCGGCTCCGACCCACGCGGGGCGGGGGCGGTACCTCGCGTGCTCCGTGGGCGGCTGCTGAGGGACTTCCCATTCTCTCCGTCGCGAGGCGACTCAGGCGGCCGAAACTTCCTCACTGCCCGCCTCGGAGCACACACGCGACGTCCGCCTGGCTCTCACCAGGCCTGCGCGGCTTCGAACTTCCCTGGCATGCTCTGAGCCGGATCCTCCGCCGGAGCTGCGCGTGCCCGCCCGCCGCCCGTCAGCCGCTCGCTCCGCCCGGCCGCCGCGGAGGAAGAAGGAGCGCGCGTCGCGACGGGGAAGACGTGCGCGAGACGCACGGCCCCGCGCCCAGCGCCGGAAGCTGCCGGGCCGGGCCTCGCGCGTCGCGCGCACCGCCCCCTCTCTCGGCCGCCGCTGCCGCCGCCGCCGCCGCCGCCGCCGCCGCGGCCTCGCTTGCTCGCGCGCGCGCACTGAGGCGCCGCCGCCGCCGCCGCCACCACCGCCACCACCACCGCCGCCGCTCCGCCTGCTGCTCCGCCTGCTGCTCCGGCTGCTGCAGGAGGCGGCGCTGGCTGGCGGCTGCGCTCGCTCCAGTCGGCGAGCGGAGCAGCGAGCGAGCGTGTGTGTTTTTTAAAGATGGCCGGAGCGGCGGCGGCGGTGGCCGCGGGAGCAGCAGCTGGAGCGGCCGCGGCAGCCGTGTCGGTGGCGGCTCCGGGCCGGGCCTCGGCACCCCCGCCTCCCCCGCCCGTGTACTGTGTGTGCCGGCAGCCGTACGACGTGAACCGCTTCATGATCGAGTGCGATATCTGCAAAGACTGGTTCCACGGCAGGTAAATAAACCCTCAGCCCCCCACCGGCCCCGACCCGCAGCCCCGGCGCCGCCGCGTCTCCTCAGGCCTGGTCGCCGCGCCGGACCCGACCCTGCCGCCGAGCTCCGGGCTGGGCAGCGGGGCGCGTGGGGCTCCGGGCTCACCGGGCGCCGGGCAGGCTGCCGAGGGACGCCGGGGCTCGGCCAGCCCGGGCGAAGAGTCGCCACAACAAACAGGAACAAAGGCGGCCGGCGGAGAAGTTGGCAGGGGGAGCCCGGGCGAGGGACGCGGCGGGGACGGCGGAGGCCCGCAGCCCGCAGCCCCTCGCCCGGGCCACCCCGCCCGCCGCGTCGCCTCGCCCGGGCTCCAGCCCGAGTCTCCCCGGCCGCCCCGAGCCTCCCGGCTTCCGGGCGGCCGCGCGTCGCCCCCCGCCGCCCCGTCGCGCCCCCTTCCCGTCTTTCTCAAACTTCTCAGCTGGCGGGGCGGCGGGAGGGACCGCGTCAGTCGGTGGAGGGGCTCGGCTGGTGGGCAGAGCAACAGATGAGGCAGTGCCGGGGACCCTGGCGGGCCGGGCCGCGGGGCAGGTGGCCTCCGCGCCCGTCACCCCGCAACACACCCCCTTACTGCCGGCGCGCTCCGAAGGGAGGAGTGGGCGGCGGGGACGGGAGGACAGCGCCTCCGACCCCCGCGTCGCCCTCGCCGAGCCCAGCAAACTTTACAAAGAGTGCGATCGCCGGCGCCCAGGGTCCGGCGACACCGGGTCGGCTCGGCGGGGGCCCGGGCCCGGGCTCGGGGACAAGCAACTTTGGGGCGGTGTCGGCGGACGTTGTCCTCTGATTCCGTCGTCTCCGTCGCCGCCGCGCCTCGGGTTTGACGTTTGTGAGAACTCGGGCCGCCTCCGCAGCCAGGCAGCCGACTCGTGTGTTTTGTAATCAAAGTGTGAAGCTAATAAAGGGCGGCGCCACAGCCTCTTGACTCCGGCGTGGGAGGGATTCGCAGGCATTTAAACAAAGAAACTAGTTGGGGTTGGGCTCTGAAAGTCCTTATTTGGGTGTTGTGGCCAAGCCTGCGGTCACCTTTAGGTGAAGTGCGATTCCCGGGCGCCGTTGGCTGTTGTGTCTTGGCGAGAGCACGCTCGAGAGTCATAGCTGATATGGTGACTGTGATTGTGGGAAGTGTCCTTTGATTGACAGCAGGACATTTAAATACAGCCTCCGCTCCCCCTCCCCAATTTCACTGAAACACTGCGCGACCAGGCCAGATGTCTTAGTCTCCCTCTGCTGGTCCGGGCAGAGAAAACCATTTAGATTACAGGGTTCTTCACTGTGGTGTGTTGCTGGTGTAGTTCTGCTTCATTTTCAGTACAGTTGTTGTTTTTTAACTTAACCAGGTATCAGGTGGCACAACAAACTATCAAATTAAAAGAAGGACAGTGTCCTCATTTTGTATAAAAATAATCTCTGATAAATGACTGAGGAATATGTTTATAATCTTGCCACTTGTCATTAAGAATAAATTATCGAATGTTCTTGTCTGATAGGCTACACGAATATTTTTGCATATTTTGACTGCGTGTAGAGTGAAGTTTCAAGATACCAAATCTTGCCAATTTTGTTCCTACCTCCTCTATTTCCATGACATATTCTAAGCAAGCAGAATAGAAATTATGTAAAAATCTAAGTTTTATGTAGAACAAAATCTTTGGTGGTTACATGTTCATGTTTTCAAAAGGTAGTTTTATGAGATGAAAGTTTTGAGCTATGTAAGATATCCGCCCCATTGTGCAATGCTGATATTTGATAGGTTAGAGTTTTTTGTCTTGATATAAGTAACTTAATACTATTCAAGTATTTTGTGGAGAACTTTGTTATGCAAATTTAAGTACAAATGTATAAACAAGTTGAAGAGGAAGAGGGTTCACCTGAGAGAAGTATAGAGAGACCAAGCAAATGTGTTCTTCTGCATTGTCACATGAGTTGTCCAAAATTAGGAAATTTAGTGATATTGCTCTGCCTTTCAAAGATAGTATCTTTTTAGTGACTTTTTTTTTTGTTTGTTTTTTTGAGAGAGGGTCTTACTGTGCAGTTCGGGCTGGTCTTAAAGTCATTATGTAGCCCAGGCTGACCTTGAACTCACAGCAGTCCTCCTGCCTCAGCCTCCCAAGTGCTGGGGTTACAGACATGTGCCACCATGATTGGTGTAGTGACTTTATTTATTTAAGTTTTGCAGTACTGGTGGTCGAATTCAGGACCTTGCACTAGCCAGGCAGGCATGATGCCACTGAGCTAAATCCCTGGCCCATGAATTTAATTAAAGAAGTATTGATATTTTGGGGTCCATATGTTTTTCCTGTGATCAGAATTGTATTTATTCCAGTATCTTTTTTTAATTTAATTTTTTGGTACAGGGGCTCAAACTCAAGACCTTGTGCTTGTGAGGAAGGTGCAACACACTGTCCTAAATCCTGGGCTCCAGTACCTATTATTTACTTTGGGGCCAGGAATTGAACTTAGGGCGTCACACTTGCCAGTCTACTGTTTATCGTACTATGAAATGAATGATTATTTCAGCACAGAAAACTGTTCCTAATATGTTAATTATTAAATACATGCCATTTTTTTCCCTGTGGAAATTGACCCCTTAAGCCCAAGGTATATCTTTAATCCTACAATCAAGTTTCCATTGGTTTCTAGAAATGCTCCACCTGCAGAGGAGAGGAATCTAGTGAATTGCCTTTACTTGAATGATGATTATATTTCTTGATAATTATATTTCTTCAAGTAGATGAACTTTTTACATTTAAGAAATCAGTGAATCTTGGTATACATTTTGGTTTACTCTGCCTGCAGATTGTGATGGCTGGAAATCTGAAAAGCTGTGCATATGTATTCTGTCAGGAAGGAGATTCTTGATGCCTTTTAGTGAAGCTGCAGACTCAGTGGAGCAGCTTTCTCTAGGTCAAGGCTGTTAAACTTGAGCTGCCTCTTTGGGGTTTAGGAATTCTCATCCCTCAGTTCGCCTAGGCCTTTTTGCAGGGGACCGGAAGAGAGAGCAGGCTGGGTACACTGTATAATTGATACTCTCGGGCATTGAGCTGAAGAATTAGTAGGGTTTTCCTGGAAAGGTTTTTTGCATCCTGGGGCTGGTGTGCTGATGGAAGCAGGACAGCAGAGTTCCTTTCTGGTAACGTACCACACTCTCCTGTCAGGGAGACAGGACTTTCCAGAGTACTTTGTTATTGTCTCATAGAAAAAACCCCACATCGTTGGCCTCATTAAATTGTCTTAGAGCAGTGATGGTGAACCTTTTAGAGCTTTTGGTGATAACAAATGGCCAGCTCTGGCATACATGCCCATAGGTTTGCCACTATTGGCAAGAAGACCTGGCATCTGTAGTGCTCAGTAAAAGTTTTCCTTGCACTAGGATAATTGATCAGAAGGTACAGATGTTCTTGTTCCTGTGGTCACATCTGCTCCCAGAAATGTTATTACAATTTATACCACCCCCCAGCAGTGCCTACTTTTTTGGTTCCCTGTGTCCTCATGAGTCTAAGATACTAACTCTCCTTCAAAATAAAAACTGCCACTCTGCAGATAAATGAAAATTGTTTTGTAGCAGTCCTTGGACTAGAACAAGATAGGTATCAACAGTAGATTGGTTAAATTGTGTTGTGCTCATAAAGCAGAATACTACTTGGCAGTAAAAAAAAAAGCACTCATTGTTCACGTGAGCAACAACGTGGATGAATGTCACAGATGTAAAGTTGAGTGCAAGAAGCCAGACACAAAAGAGTGTACTGGTCTGGGGATTTAGCTCAAGTGGTACCGCACCGACCTTGGACGCACAAGGGCCTGAGTTCAATCCCCGGTACCACAAAAAAAAAAAAAAAAAAAAAAAAGAGTGTACTGGTTTTGGTTCCAAACAAGTGCCACCATGGTTGGGGGTCAGAGGCCAGTAGACTGTTTCCTTTTGTTGGGAGTATTGGCTGAGAGGGAGCTTTTGAGGTGTGGGGCATTTTCTTTATCTTGGCCCTCGGTGCTTGGATGAATGTACACACATCTACAAATGTACTGAGTTGTGTGTGCACTGAGGATTAAAAAATGAAGCTTTAAACTTTCTTGAAGTATACTTTAATCCCTAAAATAAAATAATTAAGAATATCAAAATATACAACTACCAGTTTGGTAGTTGTATATAGTATCTTACAGCTTTATTTAGTTTCTTGTTCCTGACTTGAGTGACTTTGCCTCTTGTGTTTTGACTCTCCTGTAGGTACATCATAGTAAACCAGGAGCTGTTCTTGGTGCTAGGAATGTAGCAATGACCAGACCAAAGTCCTTGCTCTGTTAACACATTCTAGCTAAGAAAGGAGATAAATAGCTGTGATGATGGATGAGGCCTGTGAAGAGAAACTGAGTGGGGAAGAGAGGAGATGGGATATCAGTAATGCTGCTTCCATATGGTGTGATTATGGAGGGCCTTGAGATATTTGAGCCTATGCATATCCATAGAATGTCAGCACAAGAAAGTGGTAGGTCGGGCCAGGAAGAGCAAGAGTCTGTTTAGGGAACCAGGGCAGATCATGTTGGGTCTTGCAGGCCAGGGCTCAGTTTTGGATTTTACTCTAAGCAAACAGTTTGCTTTGAGGGAGGAGTAAACATGTTGACATTACCTTTAAAGGGATTGGTCTTTGTCTAGGGGTGTAGCTGTGGTGGTGCATTTGCCTTGCGTGTATGAAGTTACGCTTTTCAGTCCAGCATGGAAAAAAAAAAAGTAAATAAAAGGAGAGCTCAAATTGTTACAAGAGAAATAGACTGGAGGGAGGCAGAGGCAAAAGAAAAAAAAATTTTTTTTTTTTGAGACAGGGTCTGACTTTGTAGTTCAGGCTGGCCCTGAGCTTCTTGTATAGCCCAGTCTGGCCTCAAACTCAGCAATCTTCCTGCCTCTGCCTCCTGAGTTCTGGTATTACAGGTGTGAGCCACCATGTCTGGCACCGTGGTGTGTGGTACTGATTGCTCATGGGTGTGAGTTGTCACGTCTGCCGTTGTTGTATGTGGTTACTGGAGACCAAACTTGGATCTTGTGCTTGTGAGGCAGGCGCCAGAACCACTGAGCTAAATCCCTGGCCAGAAAAAATTTATCTAAAATAATATTACTAGATGAGAGTTTTTTGCTGCTCAGGGCCCTGGGAATGTGCTTGATGTGTTACCAGGTGCTAGGTACTCCTCTAATTGGATTAGATCTCTCAATTTTCACAGTCACCCTGGTAGAGTGTTATTATTATGCCCTTGTACAGGTGAGGCTGTGAGAGTTTAGTAGCCCCCAGAGCTGGAGAGTAGAAGGTGAGAGAGCGTTGGCCTTAGGCTGGCTGACTCCCGAGCCCACAGTCTCCCCCAGTAGTGCTCCTGCATTTCTCCAGAGCGGCAGCCAGCCTCAGAAGGGATTAGATGTGAGTGGTTTGGCTGATCTGTCTTCTTGTCTGTCTGTCTGTCTGTCTGTCTGTCTGTCTCTCTAATTAGTCCACATCTATAGGTACGTAGTGATTGCATTCATCATTGGGTGCATGTACCCTCCCCCCCATAATGGGGATCCAACTCAAGCTCATGGGCTTGCCAGGCAGGCAAGGAACCACTAAGCTACATTCTCAGCCCCACAACATTTTTAATCTACCTGATATCTTGATTTCTTTCCCATTTGCAGATCTACTTCTTATCTTCTGCTTCACTCTTTAAAATTTGGGTTTCTCATATGAGATGTCTGTCTTGAGGGTACAGCTTCAGCAGGGTTTTAGAGTACAGTATGGAAACATGTGACTTCTTGGGTTCCTTGTTTTGGTTGTTGTTCAGACGGGACCTCGTTTGTAGTTCACACTGTGTAGCCAGGCTAGCCTCAAACTCACAGCAGTCCTCTCGCCTCTGTCTCCCCAGTGTTGGGATTACAGGTGTGAGCCACCACGCCTGGCTTCTGGGGTTCTTTTTTTTTTTT
>PVIC010052819.1:0-12029 GCA_004025085.1 Thryonomys swinderianus | reverse complement strand
ACCATGAATAGAAACTGCTGATTGAGTCCACTCACACAGTGGTGTAGTGTGGTGGTCCCCTTAATCATTTACAAAGCATTAGCTTCCTAAAGGTGGAACCTGAGACCTAATGTCTTCAGATGACATTTCAGGCCGAGCATTTGGTTAGTGGAAAGCAGGAAAGCAGGGCCTTCCCAAAGCCTTCTGGGTCACACACCTAAGAACAAATCAGACTCAAAGTCAGGCCAATATAGTCTTGCTAAAAATTTTTCCCTCATGTTCCTCCTCTTTCTTCCAGACCATTTCAAAGCTGGAGGCCAGAGGCACATTTGCTCAGATGGTTGTTATTCCTTCATTTCTCTAGAAGGAAAAAAAAATAGGCTCTGTGTGATGGCTGTTGGAATACGAGATAGTTCCTCCCTATCCAAGACCAGCCAACTTCTAGGCATTCTCATAAAGACCAGTCATTCTATAACATTTCTGTGGTTTAGGGACAGGGATTTAGCTCAGTTGGTACTGCATCTACCTTGGAGGCACAAAAGCCTAAGTTCAGTTTCCAGTACCACAAAAAAATTCTGTGGTTTCATGCCAGTCTGGTCTCCTCTGCCACTCTGGCCATGCCCCTATTTGCTCTCTGACCATGGGCTGGTAAGTGCACAGAACCTAAGTCTACTTTTCAGATTAGCCTGAAGAAGCATAAGGAAAAATAGTTTCCTGGCACTAACTCATGCAATGCAATGCAGACCAATTTAAATGATCAGGTCAATCAATATCTACTTATTGAATATCAGCCAATAATGTTTACACTCTGCTCAAAATACCCACTTCCTCTTTACCGCCTCTTTTGTGACTCTCTCCCCTTTCTCATCCCTCTGTCACCACAACCATCAATATTACCAATAATCAACTTGGGAAGATACCAGGAAGGGAATATCTGGGTCAAATCCAACCTCCAGTCCTAGTATTTACAATGGTTACACCAGTCTATACTCCCATCATAGTACAGAAGGGTTCCATTTTCACCACAGGCCCTCCAGCATTTGTTATTGACTGATTTCTTGATAATAAATAGCCATTCTTTCCGCGGAGAGATGAAATCTCAGTATTGTTATAATTTGCATCTCCTGAATGACCAATGATGCTAAACTTTTTTTTTTTTTTTTTTGAGACAGGGTCTTGCTTTGTAGTTCAGACTGGCACTGAGCTCACTATGTAGCCCAGGCAAACCTGGAACTCAGCAATCCTCCTGCCTCTGCCTCCCAAGTGCTGGGATTACAGGCGTGAGCCACCACGCCTGGCACTGTGGTTTGTGGTATTGATTGCTGGTGGGCGTGAGTCTCCACGCCCAGCATTGTATGTGGTTACTGGGGTCAAACTCAAAACCTTGTGCTTGTGAGGCAGGCACTGGAACCACTGAGCTAAATCTCCGGCCTGCTAAACATTTTTCCATAATATTTTTTTGACATTTGTACTTCTTCATCTGAAAAGTATCTATTCATTTCAGGTCCACATTTTTGGATTGAGTCTAGATTTGGGAGGTCTGATTTTTTGTTTGTTTGTTTGTTTTGTTTTTTCAGTTCTTCAAATATTCTTGATGTTAACCCTTTGAGTAACTGCTGACAAAATTTTTTCCCATTATGTAGGTTTTTCTCTTCACTTTCTTGGTGGTTTCTTTTGTTGTGCAAAAGCTCTTTAATAAAATAAGATCCCATTTGTTGATTGTTTGTATCATGTCCTATGTAGTTGTGTTTTTTTTCACAAACTCTTTACCTACACATATCTTTAAAAGTTCAATTTAATAGCATCCCACCACAGCGATATGTGCACACTCACATTTATAGCAGCACAATTTGTAGTAACTAAATCTTGGAAAGCACCCAAATGCCCACCAGTGGATGACTGGATAAAGTAGATATGGTATTTTTATATAATGGAATATTATCTTCTATAAAGAAAGATGAGCCTGAGACATTCATAGGTAAACAAATAGATGCACCTTGAGAATCTTAAGTGAAATAAATTAAATATCAGCTTGTTTCTCTGTTGTGAGAGACCAAAAGTGTAAATAAGGACTGAAATGAATAATAGATGTTAGGAAATGGGAGAAAAGTTTCAAATGGGAAAGAAAACAAGGGAAGGGGAGGGAGAAAAGAAGAAAAGTTAAAAAGAGAATAGAAAGGATAATGGAAACAAAGCTTTTGTAAATAAGAAGGGGGTAAAGGTTTGAAGAAAGGTGAGGGGGATGGAGCCAAAGAAGAAACAAGATGTACCATGTACAGGTACATATTCCTTATGATTAATGCTATCATTATGAACAACTATAATGTATCAGTAACATGAATTTTTTTAAAAATTAACTTGACAGATGGGCCTGAGGGTTAGCTCAGTGGTTCCCGCGCCTGTCTCGCAAACCCAAGGACCTGAGTTCGATTCCCAGTAACCACATATAATGCTGGGCGTGGAGACACGCCCACCGACAATCAACACCGCATACCACAATGCCGGGCGTGGTGGCTCACGCCTGTAATCCCAGCACTCGGGAGGCAGAGACAGGAGGATTGCTGAGTTCACGGCGGCTTGCCTGGGCGCCATAGTGAACTCAGGGCCAGCCTGAACTACAATGCGAGACCCTGTCTCAAAAAGCAAAAAAAAAAAAATTTAACTTGACAGAGACCCAGGAGCTGTCCAGAATTTCAGCACTGCATGTCAAAGGAGGGCTGGGGTGGGGGGGTGGTTCTTTCCCTGTCTTTGCCAGCAGCAGATGGGAAAGGTGGGAGGAAAGAAATTATTTATTTTCTAGTCTTCCCCAAAGCATTCTCTGTTTTGAGGGTCAGTTCCCTGCACCCCCATCCCAAGTCCTACATGAGCCTCACTGACAGTGGCCCCCACCGTGGCACGTTTCCAAGAGACCCTCACTGACCCTGTTTACATCGCGTGGAGATGCCTCTGCACTGCACAACTTCCAGTTTCAGGATTCTGCAAATTTTATGAGACTTTTCAGGCAAGCTGGTTTTTAGCTCCCTGTTTTCCCTCCAGCTAAAATCAAGATCTTTCATCTAGCTCTGATCTCAGAGGGACTTTTTTTTCTCAGCACTTGGGATATGATTAAATAACAGGCACACGTGTGCACAGCAGCACCCGATCTTTTTATTTCCCAGATCTTTCTTCAGTAATGAAGCCTGAAATGGAAAACTACTGTGCAGAGAAACTGTAGCTGCAAGAGACAGAGAACTAGACAGGGCAGCAGCTCAGCCCCCTTCTGGGGAGAGGTGAGAAGTCTGCTCCGGACACAAAGGCAAATTAAGTGTGTGCATCAGATGAAAGCCTTTCCGAGGAGAACTTTGGGAAGTGCAGTGATCACCAGCTGGGGGTCCACTGATTCCCCCAAAGGGGAATCAGGAAGCATGTGTCTTTCCAGGCTCTCCAGAGACCCCGAAAGGGTGAGAAGGCGATTGGCTAGCAGTAAGCATTCTTTTTATCGTCCAGCTGACGTGATCATTAACTCTACCAATTATGGCAATATAAAGAAATCATTAAAATGTAATTATTACAGCTGTATAAGTTTATAGCTGCATAACTACATCAAAAGGTTGCCTTTGTAGGTCTTTATGTGCTTCATAAACCGGAATAAGTTGCAGCAAAGAGAAAATGATGACTTCAATATGAATCAAGAGCAAATTCAAAAATTCTGCCCTACTCTATAGAGAGTGACAACGAAAAGCCTGGGTCACTTGTGACCTCTAGCATGGTGGGAGGCCGCTTGGTTTTTTTCTCTTTGCTCTACGCCTACATCTCTCATGACCCCTCTCTGGTCAAACTGATACCAAAAAACTGAAAGCCAGCGGACAAGTTAACAATAAAATATGAACTCCACACATTATTTCTTTTGGTTTGTTTGTTTGTTTTTTGAGACAGGGTCTCGCATTGTAGTTCAGGCTGGCCCTGAGCTCACTATGGAGCCCAGGCAAGCCTCCAACTCAGCGATCCTCCTGCCTCTGCCTCCCGAGTGCGGGGATTACAGGTGTGAGCCGCCACGCCCAGCACTGTGGTATGTGGTATCGATTGCTGGTGGGCGTGAGTCACCACGCCCAGCATTGTATGTGGTTACTGGGATCGAACTCAGGACCTTGCGTTTGCGAGGCAGGTGCCAGAACCACTGAGCTAAATCTCTGGCCCCCACACAGTATTTCTTATAGTTCTCATGTTTTAAAATCCTGCAACTACATAATTGTCCCCATTTTTCAAATTAATAACTGAGAATCAAAAAACACGTACAAGGCCTGCCTGTGTTCACATAGTGCACTAAATAGTGTTGCTCTGTCCCTCGGAGTCTTCCTCTGTCCCAGGCCCACTCTGCACCCTGGTCTGCACTCAGCAGTCTGACTTGGAGGGACTGTGGTAGGAAGCCCCCTTGCCCTCCAGTTTTTAGTGGCTGTGCAATGGACAAGCAGTGGCAAGAAAACTGAGGAGGACAGAAGAGAGAGCTTGGGACTTTTATTCCCTTCGTCTTTCCCTGTTTGGTTCCCATCTAGGTGTGTTCCCGCTCGGGTCTTGCAGTCGACTGTGTCCTCAGCAACAGCCACAAACCCCTCTTCTGATACTCAGACCTTCCTTTTCCCCCACTGGTCTAGGGTGGGATCAGTGTCCCCGCTGCTACTCGTTCCAAGTCTCCACCGTTCCTGATGTTTTCCTTACCCACTCACATACACTTCTTCTTTCAACTTTCTTCATGCCTCTTTTGAAAGCGCCCACTGTTTCCTGCCAGGACCTTGGCAGGGACACACCACTAATGAGTGCCGGGATCTGAACTAGAACCCAGACCATAAAAAGCCTTTCGAGTCCAGCACTGAATAATTGAGAAAAATTAATTTGTTCCAGACACAGGCAGGCTAATTGTCGTCACTGTCAAAGCTTTAAGCTCCACACTTCACTTGGCACTGCTGAGCTGTTTGCTGCCTCAAGCACACGGACTTCAACTCGTGTAAATAGCACATACACAGGACACAGACTTGCCAAACCAACACCTGGACGGACAGTAAAGGCGCATGCGTGTTGAAGGTCAAACAAGGCAGAAAAGTAGATGTTCCGTCTCAAAGCCAGGTGGAAGAGAGCAATGGATCAAACTGCAAATCATCTCAAAACATTTCTAGTTGGCTTCGACATGCACAATTAGACAATACAGCATTGATTTGTTTAGGGATTTCTGTTGCAATATGCCTACCTAATTAATGTTCATTAGACTAATAGTGAAGAGAGTTAGCGTCCTTGGAGTTCACACAAGACTACCACCTGAAGGTAGAAATGAAGCACCCCCAGGTTCTAGGAAGAAGGCAGAGAGCAGATCCCCCCCATGTAGCCCACCATAGTCCTCTGCCCACTTTTTGCTGCAATCTCACATTTTTGGTCTGTAAGATCTGAGGTCAGGGGCTGTGAAACGTGGTTTGGGATCTTAGGATACAACAGGGCTTGCTAATCTCCTGTGGCTCCACACTCCTTCCTCTGAGGATGCAAGAGTTCCGCAGAAGCCACTCGAGCCATCCACCAAATCATACGTGGGAGCAGGAGTAAAGAAAAACAGGTTGGGAGGCAGAAGATCTGGTTCTAACGCATCCATGCTAAGTCTCCCCAGGGCCATCTTGGAGCTTCAATGAACTTTGGCGTTTTATGCTTTAAGATGGAGACAATAATATTCACATCAAGAGTTAAAAGGGGACACTAGGCCTGGCACATAGAGTACTCCAATAAATATTGGTAGGACAGAATCATGGATGAGAAAATAATCTCAATTTAGCACTGTTATTATAGACATTTAGAAATGGGATTTTCTCGCCTACTTTGTAAATAAATTTTACTGAATTCTAGCCACTGTAAATCAATAATGTTATAATTGGTTTTTTTGTTTTGTTTTGTTTTGTTTTTGTTTTTGTTTTTTTGAGACAGGGTCTCGCTTTGTAGTTCAGGCTGTAAGCCCAGGCAAGCCTCAAACTCAGCAATCCTCCTGCCTCTGCCTCCCGAGTGCTGGGATTACAGGCATGAGCCACCAAGACTGGCACTGTAGTATGTGGTATTGATTGCTGGTGGGCGTGAGTCTCCACGCCCAGCATTGTATGTGGTTACCGGGGATCGAACTCAGGACCTTGCGCTTGCAAGGCAGGCGCCGGAACCACTGAGCTAATCCTCCGGCCCTAATTGGGGTTTTTTATAAATAATAAGTTAATATTTTTATTATCATCCATTGTTTGTTATTATCCATAGACACAATAATCCTATTGTAGAGACTTGGAGAGGCCATGTAACCAGCAAGCAGCAGGGACAGGATTCAGATTCTCCCCTGATGTCAACTCCTGTGCTCCTTCCAGCTGTGTTTTCCTGCCTCACAAACTGCCAAATGACAAGCCAAAGACTGACATGCTTGAAACAAGGCACAAGGACTATCCTGTTGCTCTCAGTGTTTCAGCCTGGGGTGACCAGAGGCCTCATAAAGAAGAGAACAGCAAGCAGGGCCTGGGGATATGAGAAGAAACTCATCACATAGAAATGAGACGGAAAAGGGAGAGAGTAAGCACACGCAGAGTGGGAAGAAGCTGCAAGATGTAGTAAAAAGATAGCAAGTAGTGCCAGCAGGGGTCATGAAGAGGCTCCTGAGAGACAAAACCTGAGAGTCACCGTGAGGCCAGCTCGGAAGCTCAGAATGCTGGGCTGAGCTTGGGGATTTGCTTTTCCCTGGCAGGAACGCAGAGTTTCAAAATGGGTGAGCGAGAGTTCAGCAGGATCAGGACTGTGTGTGAGAAAGAGTTCATGTGACAGTTGCACGTAGGATGGGGTGAGGGGGAGGGGCGGCAGGGAGGGAGAGCCCGTGTCCCCACCATCAGATAGACCGCACTGTACCCACTGAGATAAATAAAGACTTGTTGACTGACTGACAGACAGGCTGATTGACACACTGCCTCCGAACCATAAATCCATCTCCACCGGAAATCCCCTCCTTCATAAACTTCCCCCCGCCCCGCCGTGGCAGGTCTGCTGAGAGTAGGCACAGAGCTGAGGCTGGCGTGATTAGAAAGAGCCAGAAGGCTGCACTGTCACTGGAGAAGGGCTGGAGGCTGTACCTTTCCTCAAAAACAAACCATTGGAGGAGGGAGGCTAATGACAAAAGAGATAGCCCTTGGAATCTGAACGTAATCCCAATTATCTTTCCTCTTTTTCTTCTGTTCCTCAGTGCTGAGGGGGGAATGCAAGGCAGCAGTGTAAAAACTGATGGTTTTATTTCCACATGTGAGGTTGTCAGAGAATTTGGCTATAACCTTTTATTAGATGTTAATAATTTAGAAAAGAGAGAAGCATTCCCCAGTCAAAGCTAATCTCGTCCAAATAAATACTTTGGAGGGAAATGAAAGCATCACATTCATCCTGGGATGAGCAGGCAGCTATCAAGCCTTCGCACGCTGCTGGCACCTGCCAGCTGGCCACCGCTCTGGTTATTGGCCCTCACGCTGCTCCGCTTGGGTCTGTTCTCGGCAGGGAGCACGGCTGTGGCTCCGGACGACTCCCTGTGGCACTGGCTCTCCACAGCTTCCCTCTCCCTGTCTGTGTGGCTCTACGTTCTGTGTGTTTGAGTGTAGATAAGAAACAACCTACGTGTGTCCACCAATATGCTGATGTCCGCTGTTGACCAGAGGCCTCCTGTGGCTTCATGTCCAGCTGAAGCTGACACACGTCCTAAAGGGGGCAGAGGGTACTTCCACTGTGTACTCATCAGTAGGAGCATCCGCAGGAGGAAGGCTTGGGTTGGCCAGATGCCCTTGAGGATACTTGCTTCACAACTTTGACACTTTCTTGTCCCATGAGTCGCACTGTTGACTGGACTCTGGACAGGCTTTCTGTGGCATAGGACACAGTGTCAGCTGCTAGTCTGCTGTTAAACACTAGTCATGACGGGGCATGACATTCATATGTTAGGGTTCGTGATGACAGGGCCACCCTTTCCCTTCATAAAAGGGAATGGACAGTAAGGAAGATGGAGAAGGCGAGACACCCAAGATAGACGCACGCTGGCTGGCAAACACAGCTCTGCTAATGTTTTTGCTGCAAACAGAGTCATTAATGCACCAATCTCCCACGAACCTGGGTCCCTGGTCCAGCTCAGAAGTTTGGCCACAGCTCCGCCTCTCTTGGAAAAAAATGAAAGTTTATTTTCATCTACTTTTTTGCTCCTTTCTAATACCAACCTTCCCAACTTCAGGTGAGCAACTCTCCTCAAGCAGCCAGGACCTCCTCTGAGCAGCCTGATTCCCAAACAAATCCCTCGGCATCCGCGGGACCACTGCCATCCCCAAAGGGAGGCTGGCTCTGCGGACTGCCAGGAAACCAGTCCTCCGGGGGCACAGAAAACAAACCCTGAGTTGCAGTGTTTGCCCACTGTCGTGGTGTAAGAACACCACCACGGCCAATTCTAAGTCACCAACAGTTTAACAACCAGTTGGAAACGTTCCTGAACATTTAGCAATCTGCCAGTATGAGCCAACTTCAGCACAGCCCTGTGTGCGCCCCCCCCGCCCCTCCCCCGAGGGCCTCCAGGCCTACGTAGATGGTAGGGGGCCCTCGCCCACACACGGTCTCCACACTCACGGCTTGGCCTCTGGAGTGCACGGAACAGTCAGATCCCGACATGCTCCTTAATCAGCATCTTGTTCAGAAAGTGTCACTTGCCATAAATATAGGCTTTTAACCTGTCTCCTTGCCAGCTACCTCTGGGAGTAAGGACAAGGAATTCATCATACATTTCAGAGCTGGTAGATTTCAAGGGAGAAGGAGAGGCTCTTAGTCCACAGGAACTGCAGAATGCGCGGGTCTCCCAGACCCCACTGCAGAGGAGGAAGACGTCTCTGTTTCATTTCTGCACCCGTCCGGAGGAAACACAGCCCAGCCTCCGTTTCCATGTATTGCAGGAGGCAGGCTAAAGGCATACAGGCCTCAGGGGTGCGGGGTTAGAGATCTGCATGGGGGAGGAGTTGGAAACCCCTCAGCAATTTTTAAGGGAACTGCAGGAAACGTTTTGTAAGCATAAAAGCTGCCGCCAGAGGCTAGAGGGAGAAAACAAACCAGACAAAGAAATAGGAAGCTAGAAACTGAGACAAAGTCCTAGACAGAAACAAAGAGGAGAGACATACGGAGACAATGAATAGAGATGGTACCAGAACTGTTTCTGCTCAATCCAAAAAGCCCAGAGTGGACATATTTCTTCAGTGGTTCCAAAGTTCTTGCAGTTCGAAGCCCTTTTGCCCATGGTCCCTCCATCCGCTCCCTGAATTCACCGTTTAGGGTTTTTTCCATCCTACCTGACATTTTCATTTTGTTCACAGGCCCTAATGAAAGGGCTGCGAACTAATTCTGGCTTCCACCAGGTCGTTTCCCTTCCAGAAACCTTTTCTCTCCTTCTAACTGATGCTCTCCTTCCTCAGACTCACTTCAGGCCTCTCCTCGGCCAGAAGATGTCCTGCTTACCTAGCCTCGCTTCGAGCACTTTCTTTCTCCATCCCTTAGACTTAGAAGCACAACTGGACAAATCTTTATCCTGCAGATCTAACAACCGTCCCGCAGCCGCTGAGCAAAGCAATCAACCTTTGACAGCTCGTGTCCCTATCTCCAGTTGTTCACAAAATAAGGACAAATAGATGTGGGAGCCAGAAGGAGACTGAGAGCAGCCGATAGTGACAGTGTTGCCAGGACTTCTAGTTGTCCTAGTCATCTACTCTTCCCTCCTCTGCAGTAACAATGACCACCCAGAATGAAGCTACGGATCCCAAAATAACTTGTATTGGTCAGTTCTGGTCTATCAGTCATTAACGATCGTGAAACATAATGGCTCCTGGAAGCAGAAGACAACTGAAACTTATGCTGTGTTGCCCTTTCTTCTCTAGTCTCTCCTCCATCTTGCTGCTAGGAATGTGGATGTGATGGCTGGAGCACTAGCATCCCACTTGGTCTAATAGAATAGGAACTACAATGAGCTAGAAAGAACCTCCACTCTCTGGAAAGCTTCATAGAATACACTCTCCTCATCAGCACCAAGCTGTGTCCCTCTGAAAGAAACTCCTGTTAAAACCACCATTATTAGGGGTTTCAATGTGTTATTTAAAGATGAATTGAATTATCAAAGATACAGTGTTTTAAGGTTGAGAAGGAATTACCAAGAGACTGAGACAATCACCTGGTGGAGGTAGACTAAAACTGGCAGGTGAAAAGAACCGAGGAACAGCTGACAAAGGCAGTGCTGTGTCCTCGCCACTCGGCCTCCAGAATCAGTCTCCACAGGGGCACTCTCCAAGGCCCATCCTGGAAGCCTGTATCCAGGAAGCCTTTGCTCCTTTTGCCTCACCCAAAGCTCCTGAGACACTTCATTTTACTTCTGTGGCACCTGCCAAAATATTGGTCTTTTCCAGGGCTTCCATTACTCAATCACAACTGGTCCATAAGCTTCCTCTTACGTATTCCCCACATACAACAGTGCTATACCAGACCTGCTTTCAAGCACTCTATCTGGTGCATGCTGGCTTTCAAAAATGTTGAAGTTTAAACATCAGGGAGGAGGGAGGAAAGGGAAAGGTTTTTTTTTTTTAAAGAAAAAAAATAGAAAGGATAACCAGAGTTGGAAGGAGTAGGGAGGGATGGGACGGGAAAAGAACAAAAAGAACTAAGCAGTTGGGCCCCAGGATTTAGCTCTGTGGTTCCAGCACCTGCCTAGCAAGTGCAAGGTCCCAAATTCGATCCCTGGTAACCACACTACACAGTGCCAGGCCCACCAGCAATCAGTACCACATACCACAGTGCCAGAGGTAGTGGCTCACACCTGTCATCCCAGCACTTGGGAGGCAGAGGCAGGAGGATGACTGTGAGTCCAGGGTTTGCCTGGGCTACATACTGACCTCAGATCCAGCCTGAACTACAAAGTGAGACCCTGTCTCTAAATAAATAAACAAATAAGTAAGCAAGCAAGCAATTTATATACATGAAGTTTATATGCAAGAAGTTCCCATAATAAATGTAATCGTTATGTACTGTGAACATGTACTAATAAAAAAGATTGAAAAATAAAAATAAACTACACCAGCATAACAATGACATATTCTATATCTCACCAAGCCAGAAGAAATAATTTTGAATGTTTTTGCCATAAAAAATCTTACATATTTGAAGAGATAAATGTTTTACCTGATTTAAATTTTATACTATCCATACACATATCAAAACATCACATGCTATCCCATTAATATATTTGGTCTTTTTTTTTTAACATAACAGCTTAAAATAAATTTAACTTAATTTATTTTTTTAAGACAGGGTCTCGATTTGTAGTTCAGGCTGGCCCTGAGCTCATTATGTAGCCCAGGCAAGCCCCAAAGTCAGCAATCCTCTTGCCTCTGCCTTCCAAGTGCTGGTGTTACAGGCGTGAGCCACCATGCCTGGCACGGTGGTGTGTGGTACTGACTGCTGGTGGGCGTGGGTCACCATGCCCAGTATTGTTATTTGTGGTTACTGGGATCGAACTCAGGACCTGGCACTTGCTAGGTTCACTGAGCTAAATCTCTAGCCCAGTTTAACTTAAATTTTAAAAGTTAAAAATAAACTACATCAGCAAAACAATCTTTTTAACAAAGCACCAGAACAAACAAGTGCCAATTTTAGATGCAGAAAATCAGATTCCTATACACATGCCTACCTCGATGCTCAGGGTTTTCTTCAATTGATTTTTTTTCCCTTGATGGATTAACAGTGTCTTGACAGGGGTCCAAGGGCGAATAGTGGAAGAAGGATTGTTCAGGAGCAGGGCGGGTGACAAAGCATGAGAGGTGGAGGTGTGTGATTGGCGGGAGCATCATCAGGACAAAGAAGACTCTGGGCCCAGAACCACTGGGCCATCAAGCAGGGGAAATGGCAGCTTTCCTTATAACACCTGCGGTTCATGGCCAGGACCGGGAGCCTCCCCTGTGTGAAACTGGAAATGTCTTTCTTTAAACTATAAAAGTAAGTAAGCAAGAGCCAGGCATGGC
>PVIC010052818.1:0-12048 GCA_004025085.1 Thryonomys swinderianus | reverse complement strand
GAGGCAGAGACAGGAGGATTGCTGAGTTTGCCGTGGCTTGCCTGGGCACCATAGTGAGCTCAGGGCCAGCCTGAACTACAAAGCGAGACCCTGTCTCAAAAGCAAAAAAAAAAAAAAAACAATGCTAAAAGGGCTGGAGGGTTAGCTCAGTGATTCCAGCACCTGCCTCACAAGCACAAGGTCCTGAGTTCGAGCCCCAGGAACCACACAGAATGCTGGGCATGGTGACTCAAGCCCACCAGCAATCAGTACCACATATCACAGTGTCAGGCGTGGTGGCTCATGCCTGTCATCCCAGCACTTGGGAGGCAGAGACAGGAGGATTGCTGAGTTCGAGGCTTGCTGGGCTACATAGTGAGCTCAGCGCCAGCCTGAACTACAAAGCGAGACCCTGTCTAAAAAAAAAAAATTTTTTTGTCTTTTCACCTATTTTATGTCTAATTTTGGTCACCTCAAAAGAAAATGAAGATTTAATCCTACCTAAAGTAATCATCATAATTTATTAATAGTTTGCTGCATTATAATCAGAACTCTTAACCCTCCTGCTGGGCTAGGGATTTAGCTCAGTGGTTTGGGTGCCTGCCTGGCAAGCACAAAGTCAGGACTTTGATCCCTAGTGCAAAAAAACAACTTCCCTACTAACTCAACCCATTTACCATAAGGCCTTTAAAGTTCAATTTACACTAAACGGATCGTACAATTCATTAGCTCTATTATAAAATCATCAGTTTTCATTTTACAACTCTCTCTTAGGGGTTTTGAGTCTTGATATATTCCAACTAGATTTTTATCATATGGTTCAAGAAAGTATTTACAAATTAATTTTTATTAATAATTTTTGTTAACCAGGGCCGAGGGTTAGCTCAGTGGTTCCGGCACCTGCCTCACAAGCGCAAGGACCTGAGTTCGATCCCCGGTAACCACATAGAATGCTGGGCGTGGAGACACGCCCACCAACAATCAACACCGCATACCACAATGCCGGATGTGGTGGCTCACGCCTGTCATCCCAGCACTCGGGAGGCAGAAACAGGAGGATTGCTGAGTTCGCGGCGGCTTGCCTGGGCACCATAGTGAGCTCAGGGCCAGCCTGAACTACAAAGCGAGACCCTGTCTCAAAACGCAAAAAATAATAATAATAATAATTTTTGTTAACCAGTCATCAAATTGGGTCTTGTTTTGGAAAAGAATCATCTCTTCCTAGCTCCATTTTTCTCTTTTCATCTGTACCCTAGTTTCTCTGCTTCAGCACTCAGGAGTTCGAAGCCAGCCTGGAGTACATTGTGAAAGCCCAGCCTGAATTACTTAGCAAGCCCTTCCACAAACAAATAAAACAAAACGTTCCGTTTATCCTCTTATATTTCAGGAGGAAAATAGTTCAGAAGCTAGGGGAGAGGCAATACTGGGAATTGAATCCAAGACCTTTATAGGGAACTATCTCTAACGAAGTAAAAAAATTTTTTTTCAAAATAGATCTCCCCAGGGGCTGGAGACTTAGCTCAGTGGTTCCAGTGCCTGCCTTGCAAGTACAAGGTCCTGAGTTCGATCCCGGTAACCACATACTATACTGGGCATGGTCACTCACGCCCACCAGCAATCAATACCACATACCACAGTGCCGGGCGTGGTAGCTCACGCCTGTCATCCCAGCACTCGGGAGGCAGAGGTAGGAGGATTGCTGAGTTTGAGGCTTGCCTGGGCTCCATAGTGAGCTCAAGGGCCAGCCTGAACTACAAAGCAAGACCCTGTCTCAAAAAAAAAAAAAAAAAAAAAAAGATCTCCCAGAGCCAGAGATTTAGCTAGTGGTTCAGGCGCCTGCCTCGCAAGCGCAAGGCCCTGAGTTCGATCCCGGTAACCATATACAGTGCTGGGTGTGGTGACTCATGCCCACCAGCCATCAATACCACATACCACAGTGCCAGGCATGGTGGCTCACGCCTGTCATCCCAGCACTCAGGAGGCAGAGGCAGGAGGATTGCTGAGTTGGAGGCTTGCCTGGGCTACATAGTGAGCTCAGGGCCAGCCTGAACTACAAAGTGAGACCCTCTCTCAAAAAAAAAAAAGAAAAAAAATAGATCACCCCAAATTATTAGATTATCCATCCTGGGTTCGATCTTCCTGCCTCAGTCTCCTACAGTGCTAGAATTACAGGAGTGAACCACCATGCCCAGCTTTAAAGCTTTTTAAAGAAAAAAACAAAGATCACTATGAAGAATAATGAATGTATACTATTATCAAAACACAATTTTTATGTTCTTTTTTAACTATGTTTTTCATTTACAAACAAATCCCTCAATAATAAAAAAGAAGGCTTATATATATGAGGAGTGATCTTAAAATATGAGTGATCTTAAAATAGTGTCTTTTAAAATTTACGATGAAAAATATATCAACATCATTCTCCCTCAAAATACTTCCCCTCACTTGAAATGCACTTATCCACCATTCTTCCCACATTTGAAGCACTTCTGGAAGTCTTTTTAGTGGTGTTGTCATGGCTACCTCTACGTCCCAATCAATTCAAAATGTTTACTTTTCATGGTGATTTTGACTGAGGAAGAACCAGAAGTCACCAAAAAGCAGAGAGGGCCAGACTAGGGGAATACAGAGGACAAGGACACACTCCAATACCGGTTTTACAATCCTGCCTTTGTGTTGGAAGGCATTCAGTGGTAGCGGTCATTATACTTCTGACCATACCTCGTATTGATCTTATCTCTTAAAGGCATTCGTAAGAGAGGACTTTGCCCACCCCCAAAAAAGAATGGCTGAAAAATGGCAAATTTTACATTATGTTTAATACCAAATAAAAGGAGGAAAAAACACATTTTTGCTTGAGCTATCTACAGCAATGGTATAACTATACTGCATAATATTTACTTTAATTTTTTTTTCACTCCTTTGAAATACCTCTGATGGCATTAAGTTTGCTTAGGATATACAATTGCTGGCAGAAACATGAGTACCCTGGAGTGTAGTCCAAGTAAACACATCACGTAAAAATGTTCATTTAAATGTCAAGTAAGCTGAGTGCCTTCCAATAACAATAAAACAAGACCAGAGTGCATCTACTGTGCAGTTCCTGAGGCTGCCGTCACAGGTCCTGGGGCACTGGGCTGGCACCAAGGGCACTCTTGGCTCGCCCACACTGAGAGCTGGTTCACTGTTGCTCTCCAAACTTCAGAGGCAACGCAAGGTGCTTAGATGTGAGATAAAAGAATTTCATCCTTAATGGTTAATGATATGGCCAGAAAGTAGAGGAGCGCAAAAATCAAATATATTTCTAACCCAAAGATGTTTTTATTTATTTATTTTTGGGAGACAGGGTCTCACTTTGTAGTTCGGGCTGGCCCTGAGCTCACTATGTAGTCTAGGCAAGCTTCGAACTCAGCAATCCTCCTGCCTCTGCCTCCCGAGTGCTGGGATGACAGGGATGAGCCACCACGCCCGGCACTGTGGTATGTGGTATTGATTGCTGGTGGGCATGAGTCTCCATGCCCAACATTGTATGTGGTTTCCAGGGATCAAACTCAGGACCTTGTGCTTGTGAAGCAGGCGCCAGCACCACTGTGTTAATCCTCCGGCCAAGATGTTGTTATTTTTGAAATATATATACAATTTAACTCTAGAACCCAAACACTTGGAGTAAAGTATTTATATGATAAAGATGAGGGTTCATTCCCTTAAGGTTGTTTGTAACAATTAAGCCAAAGAAAAACAGTAAAACTACCAGTATTTTGAGGATGCTAACTACAATTCAATTGTAAGAAGGCATTTTTGCTCTAGGCAGGATTCTAATTTGGGGAGGAAAAACTGGAAATTTTTTGTTTATGGGCTGTTGTCTCATTGATATTTCATCTAGAGGTTACTGGGTAAGTTTTGGTCCTCTGAAAGTTGGGAACAGCATAAGAAATGGACACAGATCTGGACTTAAATTCCAGCCATGAACAAGTCAGCTGTTAGTTACTGATGGGGCTCAGGACACACTACCCTAGAATACGGCACCCTCCCCTTCCCCAAAGCAAGTGGTAAAACCATCATTTGGTAGGTGTATTCCTGCACCCAGCGACAAGGAGCATACTTATCTCTGAAGGCACAGGCATGATGGGAACAGAACTTGCCAAGCACCTTCCAGTTTATAATTCTTAGAATACATCTCCTTTTTCCATGACCACATCAATCTTAACTAACCAACATCCTGTCTCCATATAAAAAGTAAAAAGGACTGGAGTGCAAAGGCCCCTGTTTCAATCCCCAGTACTGCAAAAACAATCAACTACTACCACCATTCCATCCCCCCAAAAAAGCCCACAGGTTCATCTAGAACTTCAGATCTTCCTTTCCTTATGAAGGTTCCTGTGTCATGTAAAATTTCATATTAAAGAAATCTGTATGCTCTTGCTAATCTGTCCTTTGTTACAGGGGCCTCATCCATGAACTTAAAATGAGAAGGAAAAATATTTGCTTTTTCTTATATTATATGAATATCATTTTACCTCTTGAGCTGGTACCCTTATTTGGAAAATGTTATTACTAATCTCTATTTCAATGAACTGTTCCAAGAATTAAAAGGTACACCTACTTGCCAGGTGTGGTGGCTCACGCCTGTCATCCCAGCACTCGGGAGGCAGAGACAGGAGGATTGCTGAGTTTGAAGCTTGCCTGGGCTACATAGTGAGCTCAGAGCCAGCCTGAACTACAAAGCGAGACCCTGTCTCAAAAAAAAAAAAAAAAATTTAAATGAGGATCCTTTCCATCTGTTTCCTTCAGCATGACACAGTTGAATATTGCTTTATTTTCATAAAAACATATTCTGATGGGCCGGAGGGTTAGCTCAGTGGTTCCGGCGCCTGCCTCGCAAGTGCAAGGTCCTGAGTTAGATCCCCGGTAACCACATATAATGCTGGGCGTGCAGACACCAACAATCAACACGGCATACCACAATACCGGACGTGGTGGCTCATGCCTGTCATCCCAGCACTCGGGAGGCAGAGACAGGAGGATTGCTGAGTTCACGGTGGCTTGCCTGGGCACCATAGTGCGCTCAGGGCCAGCCTGAACTACAAAGAGAGACCCTGTCTCAAAAAAAAAATTAAAAAAAGTAGGCAGCTCGATGGTGGACTAATGACATTTCAAAATCACTGTCAATACTCAAGGCAATTTTAAAAGTGAAGTCTTAAAAAGCAATTACACAAATGCCGGACGTGGTGGCTCATGCCTGTCATCCCAGCACTCGGGAGGCAGAGACAAGAGGATTGCTGAGTTCGCGGCGGCTTGCCTGGGCACCATAGTGAGCTCAGGGCCAGCCTGAACTACAAAGCGAGACCCTGTCTCAAAAAGAAAAAAAAAAAACAAAACATATTCTGATACCAAAAGACCTGGTCACTAAAATCAGTTGAGAGGACTTTAATATCTAATTAAAATGAGTGTTTAAACATTTCACTGCTGCTACAATTCCAGCTATTTTTTTGTAACATATGGGAATATTAATAAGATTAATTTTGCTATTTTCTCCTTACTCCTTAGATTTTTCTTTTAGAGCTCAAATTCAATCTTAACACTTTGGTATCTACAATCAGAGGACTAGAAACTAGTTTCATCACATTAATCACTTTGTATCTATTATTTATTTAAAATATTACACCATGTGCTCACTTCGGCAGCACATATACTAAAATATTACACCAAAATTTTATCCCTACCATGGCTGCACCATTTTCCTTAATTAAATAAAGAAGGTGGGACTTAGGGAGATCAAGCAATATACTGATGACCAAAAGCTAACTCAAAGCAGAGGTGGGTTCAAATCCAGATCTACACAGAATTTTTTTCTCCAATCTTACAGCCTCTAGGTAGGCACAAGTAAGGTGGGGCCAAAGGTCAGGGTGTATGGGACTTATCCACTGCAGAAAAGATTATTCTAGCTACTTTTTAAAATCAACTCTACACCCAGATTACTCTCATTCATCTGACACTTACATAGCTTGGGTGGGGCGGGGTGTAGAACTCAGGAGCTCACACATGTGAGGCAAGTGCTGTGACTGAACCACACTAGCTTTCTGGTTTTCCAGAAACTACATTTACAGATTAGCAGTCTGTCAGATGGTGATCTGTAATCATGAGGAGGTGAAATTAAGTACTTTTTATGTTATTCATTTATTCAGAAAATGTTTCATATGCAATTTCAGAAATAGATTTCCGGGTATAATATTATGAAACAAAGTAATGTGAACCTCCCACATGCTGGTCCCCCATCCATGCATTCAACCAACTGCAGCTCAGACATATTTGGAAATGAGATGTAGAAATGCTCTCCTGTTGTGTCCTACGCGGTAAGGCTAAAATGGTTGTACCTGTACTCAGTATGGACAGACTTTTTTCTTGTCTTTTATACAAGGGATTTGAACATCATCAGATTCTGGTAACCAAAGAAGGTGAAGTTCCTAAAACTAGTCCCCTGCAAATACCAAGGAACAAAAGCAACAGCATTTGCAGAGGAACCAAAAATTCAAAGTATCATGAACAAATAATATCACCTAAAGTAATCCGGGGTAAAAGAGGAACTAGTAGCAGAGTATGGTGGCTTTTTTTTTTTTTTTTTTTTGAGACAGGGTCTTGTTTTATAGCTCAGGCTGGCCCTGAGCTCACTGTAGTCCAGGCAAGCCTGGAACTCAGCAATCCTCCTGCCTCTGCCTCCCAAGGGTTGGATTAAAGGCGTGAGCCACCACACCCAGCATTGTAATATGTGGTACCAGGAATCGAACTCTGGACCTTGTGCTTGCCAGGCAGATGACGGAACCACTGAGCTAAATTCCCAGCCAGTGGTGGCATATTTTGGTAATCCCAGCACTCTGTGAGGCTGAGGCAGTAAGATCACAAATTTCAGACCAACCTGGGTAACTCAACAACTTAGTGAGATTCTTTCTCAAAATTTTTTTGACAGAGCCAGAGGGTTAGCTCAGTGGTTCCGGTGCCTGCCTTGCAAACGCAAGGTCCTGAGTTCGATCCCGAAAACCATATACAATGCTGGGCGTGGAGACTCACACCCACCAGCCATCAATACCAAATACCACAGGGCCGGGTGTGGTGGCTCACATCTGTCATCCCAGCACTCGGGAGGCAGAGGCAGGAAGATTGCTGAGTTCGAGGGTTGCTGGGCTACATAGTGAGCTCAGGGCCAGCCTGAACTACAAAGCGAGACCCTGTCTCAAAAAAAAAAATTTTTTTTTTGACAAGGGAGAGTAGGGATACAGTCTAGTAGAAGTCCTGGATTCAATGCCCAATGTGTGTGGAGCTAGGTAAACAGGCAAATATAATCCACTAATACTGGCATTCTACAGGTACTAAATCTAAGACAATTGAAGGGTAATTACATCAATAAACAAGTTCTTGCCTTTTTGTGTCACATAAAAATGTTCATCTTAGGATCTTGTGAACATTAAAAATGCACTTGATGATGAAGGAATACTCTGAAAAAAATTTAAAGTTATTACGCTGGCATTCAAATGAGATGAAAATAAGACTCCTATCGGACTGGATTATGATAGTCCATATAATTTACTTTTAGAATATTACAAGTTTAGAATCTATACACATACATACAGGCACATAAAGACACAAACCCATTTACAGTGTGTGGAGTCCCAGAGTTCACATATGTATTTTTTGTTTCAATTATCTTCCTCACTTAGTAGTGATAAAGACTTCTCAAAAGAAGTCTTTTTGTGGTCATCTTCTAGAGTAAAATAGAGCTGCTTTGTATTTATAAAAACAGTGCAGGGGGGCCGGAGATTTAGCTCAGTGGTTCCAGTGCCTGCCCCACAAGCATGGGGTCCTGAGTTCACTCCCTTGTACCACACACAATACCAGGTGTGGTGACTCACACCCACCAGCAATCAGTACCACACACTACAGTGTCAGGCATGGTGACTCACACCTGTAATCCCAGCACTCAGGAGGCAGAGGCAGGAGAACTGTTGAGTTCCAGGCTTGCTTGGCTACACAATGAGCTCAGGGCCAGCCTCAACTACAAAGCAAGGCCCTGTCTGAAAAAAAACAAGACAAGGGCCAGAGATTTAGCTCAGTGATTCCAGTGCCTGCCTCACAAGCACAAAATCCTGAGTTTGATCCCTGGTAACCACATACAATGCTGGGCGTGGAGACTCACGCCCACCAGCAATCAATGCCACATATCACAGTGCCAGGTGTGGTGGCTCACACCTATAATCCCAGTAGTCGGGAGGCAGAGACAGGAGGAAGTTCGAGGCTTGCCTTGGCTACATAGTGAGCTGAGGGGGCAGGCCTGAACTACAATGTGAGACCCTGTCTCGAAAAAAAAAACAAAAACAAAACACTACACAAACTGGGTGTGGTAACTCACACCTATAATCCCAGCACTCAGGAGGCAGAGGCTGAATGATTGCTGTGAGTTCGAGAGTAGCCTGGGCTATATAGTAAATTCAGGGTCAGCCAGAACTACAAAGCGAGACCCTGTCTCAAAAAAACTTAAAAAAAAAAATCAAAACAAAACACTACACAAGCTGGGCATGGTGGTAGATGTCTGTGCTCCCAGCACTCAGGAGGCTGAGGTAGGAGGATCACTGTGAGTTCAAAGTCAGGCTAGACTACACAGTGAGTTCAAGACCAGCCTGAGTTGCATAGTGAAACCTTGTCTCTACAAACAAAAAAATCCATACATAACTATTTCCTCAAAACAAAGTTAGGCAAATTACAGCATGATGAGATTCATGCACCAATAATCACCTGAGCTAACATGGACATGTTGCCCCACACGTGTGCTCCAGAAGCAGCAATATGAGGCTCACAGTGGCTTGTCAGTTTCACTACTCTCCACCTCTGAAACACAGTAAGCCATCTACACTATCAGTAACAATGCTGTACTGTGCTGTACAGTCAATCCACAGCTTAAACTAGTTTAATTTTACGGCATGTGCTGCAGTCTGAATGCTTATCTGCCTCCAAGTTCCTAGGTTGAAACCAAATCACCAATGCAGCACTTGTGGGTAGGCAATCGGGTCATGAAGGGTCAGGGCCTTCTAAGAGGCCTGACAGTGAGCCTGTGCCCCACGTGAGAACACTGGCACAGGGTGCTGCCTGTGATCCAGACCAAAACCTGCCTTGACCCTGAACTTCTGTATTTCCAGAAATGTGAGAATAACATTATGTTTATAAAACACCCAGTTTCTGGTATTCTGTTACAGCAGACCAAATGGCTAAGGAGGCCTATCTTAACACCCACTTCCAATAAAATCCACTCTAGTAGATACCTTAATGGATGTCTTTATGATAGGAAAAGCAATACACAAAGGTAGCTATTATAATAACTAGTGCTTACTAAGCTCCTAATTAAGCATCTTTAATCATATTAAAATTCAAATGAGTCCTTATGATATTTGCCCCCCATAAAGCCTTCACTAAGCTTTTCCCCTTAGCTCTGTACGGGTGAAGCCTGCTGAAATAGATGGGCACCTCCTACCTCCACTCTCCTGCTGCTCCTTCCTACCCTCTTTAGGACCCGGGCCCTCCCTCTGTTTCCGCCCTCACTGCTCCCTGATGCTACTCAACAGGTTGGTGAGTACTGGGTAACACTTAGAGTAATTCCCAGCAAGTGATAAAAAGGATCCACACATACTACAGAACAGTTAGAGGGCTCACAGTGTACCTGGGGGTAAAACGCATGCTTAGTTACGTACAAGGACCTGCACTCGATCTCTAGGACTGCAACGTCCACAAACCGAATAGTCTGACTAGATATACAAAGTACACATGAGAAAATTACTGAAATCTAAAGAAGGTTCTTTGTGGGGAAAGTAAATAGAACTGGTAAATCTTTAGTTAAATGGTGAAGACAAAAATGTGGTATGGACTTAAAATCCTAACTCTCAGGAGGCTAACAAGCATGGGGCAAAGCACAACGCAGTTTCTAAAGGGGAGGAAGTGAGGGAGGGACAGGGACAGAGACAGAGGATAACACTGATCTTACAGATATTGATGAGTTTTGTTTTTATTGTTAGTGCTGTTTGGTTTGCTTTTCTGTATTAGGGATTGAGCTTCAGGACCTTGACTTTGCAAAGCAGGTGCAAGGCAGGTGTGGCACCACTGAACTACATAGCTGGTCCAGTTTGGTTGGGTTTTCGACTTGTTGGCAGTAACTAGGGATTGAATTCAGGGCCTTTGCACTAAGCCAAATCCCCAGACCTTTGTTTTTATCTTGAGCCAGGGTTTCACATAAGTTGCCAAGGCTGTGTTTAAACTTGTGACACTCCTGCCTCAGTTTCTCAGAGTACTGTTATGCATCACTGCACTGGCTACAAAAAGAACTTTATATCAACAATTTTTAAAACTTAGAAAAAGTGGACACAAATTACCAAAACAGTTATAAGAAAAAATAAGAACTCTGATTGGTCTTTAAAAAAAATGTTTAAAGGGCCGGAGGGTTAGCTCAGTGGTTCCGGCACCTGCCTCGCAAATGCAAGGTCCTGAGTTCAATCCCCGGTAACCACAAACAATGCTGGGCGTGGAGACTCACGCCCACCAGCAATCAATACCACACACCACAGAGCCAGGCGTGATGGCTCACACCTGTCATCCCAGCACTCAAGAGGCAGAGGCAGGAGGATTGCTGAGTTCGCGGCGGCTTGCCTGGGCACCATAGTGAGCTCAGAGCCAGCCTGAACTACAAAGCGAGACCCTGTCTCAAAACAAAACAAAACAAAACAAAACAAAACAAAACAAAATAAAACAAAAAAATGTTTAAAGGGGTCAGAGATTTAGCTCAGTGATTCTGGTACCTGCCTAGCAAGCTCAAAATCCTGAGTTTAATCCCAGGTAACCACATACAACAATATCAGGTGTGGTGACTCACACCCACCAGCAATCAGTACCACATACCACAATGCTGGGCATGGTGGCTCATGCCTGTAATCCCAGCACTCAGAAGGCAGAGGCAGGAGGATTGCTGAATTTGAGGCTGGCCTGGGCTCCATAGTGAGCTCAGGACCAGCCTGAACTACAAAGCAAGACCCTGTCTCAAAAAAAAAGAACTGACAATACCAAGAATTTGTGAGACATGAGACAACTAGAATTCTGAAAAATTGGTGGTTGGAATCTAAAACTATCAAAATTCTGAAAAAAACACTTTTTTTGTTGTTCATTATAAATTAAGTAATAATCTACCAATACCACTCTTGGGCTTTTATCTAGAAGAAATGAAAATGTACATTCACCAAAAAACTTCATGGCAATGTTCATGACAGTTTCACTTTTTTTTTTTTTTGAGATAGGGTCTCGCTTTGTAGTTCAGGCTGGCCCTGAGCTCACTATGTAGCCCAGGCAAGCCTGCAACTCAGCAATCCTCCTGCCTCTGCCTCCTGAGTGCTGGGATTACAGGCGTGAGCCACCAAGCCTGGTACTGTGGTATGTGGTATTGATTGCTGGTGGGCGTGAGTCACCATGCCCAGCACTGTATGTGGTTACTGGGATCGAACTCAGGACCTTGCGCTTGCAAGGCAGGCACCGGAACCACTGAGCTAAATCTCTGGCCCAAAATATTTAAAAATTTTTTATACAAAGTAAAAGAAGCCAGACTTAAAACAGTATATACACCATATGATTCCATGTACACGAATTTCTGAAAAAGGCAAAATTAATCTGTAGTGACAAAAAGCCACAGGACCAAGAGTTGGGGGAAGGATTGCTATTGATCTCAAAAGAGTTCTGAGGGAACACTGTGGATTGACAGAAATATTCTCTATCTTGATGGTGGTGGTAGTTATACAGGTTTACATTTTTTTTTTTTTTCTTTTTGGAGACAGGGTCTCACTTTGTAATTCAGGCTGGCCCTGAGCTCACTATGGTGCCCAGGCAAGCCGCCGCGAACTCAGCAATCCTCCCGTCTCTGCCTCCCGAGTGCTGGGATTACAGGCGTGAGCCACCACGCCCAGCATTATATGTGGTTACCGGGGATCGAACTCAGGTCCTTGCGCTTGCAAGGCAGACGCCGGAACCACTGAGCTAACCCTCCGGCCC
>PVIC010052817.1:0-12043 GCA_004025085.1 Thryonomys swinderianus | reverse complement strand
GTCTTACCTATCTGCTATCACTTGTCTAGCTAGCTTTTCTACCTATACTAGTGCCACAGCTTGCCTGGCAGGGCGCAAGGTCCTGAGTTCGAGCCCCAATTCTGCAAATAAGTAAATAAATAAATAGAATTCAAAAACTTCTCATGTGGCATGGAATACTATTCTTCTTTCAAATGTTTTAACCACTGAAAATATGAATACCAATCTCACCTCCTGGCTGGCAAAGTCTGCACAATAATTAAACTTGTATAAGGTCAGTAACATGACTTAACATTTTTGCAACTCTGGGGATTAAACCCAGGGCCTCTCACACGCGAGGCAAGTACTCGGCCACTCCAAGCTACATCTCCAAGTCCTTTTCTTTTGTTTAGTTTCGAGACCGCATCTTGTTGTGTTGCCCAGGCTGGCCTCAAACTTGCAATCCTCTGCCTCAGCCTCATGAGTGATTGAGATGGCAGGCATGGGTCACTAGGTCCCTACATAAATTTATTTTTAAAAGGAATTTGATAGATCGGTATAGCTCAGTGGTAGAGCCCTTGGTAGGTGTTTGTGTACGTTTCCCAGGATCCATCTCTAACGCCATCAATAAAGGGGGCGAGCACCTTTATATTGCCGTCATGAATAGAGAGCTCAGTGTTAGTTATCATAAACAGGTGATGCTAAAAATAAAGTCTAAAAATTCTACTGCAGTAGGGACTTTAACGTGCTAAGGGTACCATACCGAAGTCAGCTGTCTCTTTGTTCAAGGAGGGAAATTACCAAGGGTGGGAAGATGCGAAACTCTCTCCTTCGGGCCTCTGAGAGACAGAAGGCTGAGCTCCGGGGCAAGGTCTGATGCTGACCGGACACTACCTAAACGATGTAGTTATTAACTAAAATAAGCTCTCTAGGGCGCACTTGGAGCTCACTTTACATTTTGGGAAAACTAGCATTTTCCATGGCCAGGAGCACTGAGATGATCCCTTCCGCCGAGAGTTTCTTCCAGTCGTGGGGACCGAACCCAGGACTTGCGCGGAGCTACACCCTACACCGCACAGGGTGACTCTAACTTGCCCGGGCTGGGCTTGAACATTAATCGTTCTGCATCACTGTTCCGGAGCCCTGAGATTACAGGCACCTTCAGTTCTTATGTGTCGGACAAAGAGCAAATTCACTGTCTTTAAAGTTTGCCTGCCAATACTTTACCTAAAATTAAAACGTGGTCTGTGAATAAATGCAAGGATATAAAGGCTCACTGGATGTATCCAAGAGAAAAAATAAGGTTTTCTTTTTCAGGACGAAATGGGAACTCCTAATTAGCTGTTTGTTTTGTTTGAGGGACTATCAAACCTATCATTGGCTTAAAAAGTTTGCTACTTCGTTTCTCTGGGGTTCTGAGTCCTTTCATAACCATTTTCCTACTTGTGTGCCTTTAGGATTGAACATACCGTCTGTGAGAATTCTCCTTTGTTTCCATTTTAGGACCAAATAATGTGGTTCCTTCCCCACCCTGGGCAAATGAGATTAAGTATTTAAATTTGGTGCACAGTTTAACCACCATCTTCCGCTCACATCTTTGCTATCGTTTAAAAGCAAGGTTTTGTCCTGTTACCTAACATCACAATGCCGATGTAATTTTGATGGTAATTTTGCTAGGTCAATTGTTATCGTTTCAATAGTAAAACCAAGCAAATAGTGTTTATTTCCTTCCTCTGCCTTGGAAACTGATGCCTTCTGAAAAGAAAAGCAGAAACTAATGAAAGCAAGACCCAGATCCTGTCTCCATCTCTCTGGATCTGATCTGAAGCCCAAGCCTGGAGGAAAATACAGATAAAAGGGCGCAACGCCAGCGGTCACCCTAGGGTGTTTCTGACAGCCCAGCGGCCGATCTGTCATGTGGAAAAATACTTCCTTGTTTAAAGTCACAATAACATAGTATGTGTAATAATAACACAGCAAGTTCACGTGACTCAGACTGCAGATAATAGAAACGGGCAGCAGTCACAGCGAGAGGGAAGAGTCTTGCCAACTACATGCTGGAGATAAAGCTCATTTCTATTCCCAGCTGGGAAAAGTTGTTTTATAGACATGCAGCTTAGGGGAACACAGAAGACCCCTCAGATGGTGCCTGCAACAAGATAAAAGTTTATTTTCTTTTGACTGAAAGCAATGTAGGTGGTCTGAGGCGGCTGGGATCCCAGCTCCTCCCTGAGATCTGCCTCGCAGACCTCACTGACCGCATGGCACAGGATGGCAGCATCCAGGCCCCAGGCACAGAAGGGCAACTAGAGCTACCACCACAGAACTGCCTTTCTGGATTCGGACTAGCTTTGTGTGGGGTAAAAAACCTCCATTCATTCATTCATTTGTTCAGCTAGTCATTCAATAGCTGAATTCCATAACTATTTATTCAACACTTATGATGTGCCAGGCACTGTCCTGTGGGCCGAATGATGGTAACAAAACCATCCCGCGTGGTTGACTGGATAGGGTACTTTGAAAATTCCTTTGCTGAAACCCTAACTCCCGGCGGGTTTCGGTCCGTCCGTCCGTTGTGGGGCTGGGCTCTAACCAGTGCTTTGCGCAGGCTCCACCCAAGCTCCACCCACTGAGCTCCGCCCCTCCCCAGCGCCCCCTGTGGCGCTTTGCCTGCAGGAGGTCGCAGGCCAGCGCGGGGCCAACTCTCCGGTGCGCGCTGCGTGACCCACCCACTGCTGCGGGAGCAGAAGGCGGAGAAGGTCTGGTCTGGACTGCAGAGCGGTGGCCCCTGTCCTGCCCGCTCTTTGAATCTTGGTACCAAAATGATTTCTGATCCAGCATCGAGAGAAAGCGGATTTGTCCTCCAAGGCCGTAGGCTGTGAGCTGGGGTTTAACCTCGCAGCACAGGACTTGGGGGACACAGCTGGGCGGGCGGCCCCCTCGGCTGACAGTAACTCAGGCTGTAGCCCTTGCGTTGAACGTTTTCATAAACACACGGGGTGTTTTCTGTTATTGATTTTAATATTTACAGAGACTTTTAAAATTTTAGCTTATCTAAAATTGAGCCACTGTTCTTATTAGGGTCCTTTTATTTATTATTTGTTTGTCTGTTTATTTTTGTGGTACCAGGAGTCAAACTCCAGCCCTTGTGCTTTCAAAGGCAGGTGCGGTATCACTGAAGCTGAATCCCCGGCCCTAGGGGCCTATTTTTTTTTTTTTTTTTTTTTTTGGAGACAGGGTCTCGCTTCGTAGTTCAGGCTGGCCCTGAGCTCACTATGTAGCCCAGGCAAGCCTCGAACTCAGCAATCCTCCTGCCTCTGCCTCCCGAGTGCTGGGATGACAGGCGTGAACCACCACGCCCGGCTAGGGCCCTATTTTTTAATGGGTCACTGATGAGATGTTTGTGTCGGGCCCGATTCCCATTTTTCCAACAGCCCTGTGGTTTTACTGTGCAGTCTTGTGCAACACAGTGAATTTTAGGAATAAACGCGTTGCCTTACAGAATGGACTGTATTCCAAATGAATGACACACTCACCGTAGAAATTACAGAAAAGGGTTAATACAGGGAGAAAAAAAAAGAAGGAAAGCAGAAAAATCCCAACTTGCTTTCTCTGCTTTGGACAATCGCACACATACAACTATAAATACAGCTGCATACATACAATCAAATACAACCGCGTCCTCCCACCAAACCCTGTCCCAGCTCCGCCCACCGCCGCCACAGCACCCTGCCGGCCCTGCGGTTTTTCCTCTTCGGCAGCTTCACGCCTAGAGGCTGCTCACTGTGTGGCTAAAACACTGTGTTTAAAACATAAACGATAAGAAACTTGACTTTGCAAAGAGAATTCCAAACGTGACAGAAGTCTGCGCGTGGGAGGAGGGGACCCCGTCTCCCCGTACCTCTGGCAGGTAGGTGTCCAGCTCTGCGCCCACTCGAGACCCCACCCCGCGGGAAGAGCGCGTGCCGGAGGCCTCGGCCGGGGCGGGGACGAGCGCGTGGCCAGCTCGCCTGGGGCTCTGCGTGGCTCTCGGCCGACAGCGCCTGCGCCTGCAGGGTGTGCAGGCCCCGCCTGCAGCAAGAGGCTCCTGCGGAGACGACGGCGCAGCTGCCGCTCCTCCCACAGAGCCGCTGGCAGAGGCATGATGCCGTTCTTCCTGCCAGGCGTTTCTGCAAGCCTACGCCCCCCTGCCCCCGTGCCAGTAACGGGGCCTGCGCGTGTTGACCACCCTACCAAGCGCCTCTTGCTGCCTAAAGATCCACCAAAGGCAGCTTTTCTAGGACGAATGGCGCAGAAGCTAAGACCCCAGCCTGTGGTTCAAACATGCCCGCGTTCAAAGCTCCACTCTGACTCCTGTGTGGTCCTGGACGAGGCCCCTCACTCTGTCTCAGTAGCTCCATCTGCAAAATGGGAAAGACAGCAGAGGATCTACCCCTTCCGGAAGGGCAGGAGGAGTTTGAAAAGATGATGGCTGGAAACCTCTTTGCGTTCAGCAAATGTTAGGTAGGATTTTAGTGGCGGCAGGAATTCATTTGTTTAAATTGTGGTCTCCCCGACTCTACAGTGTTGACATTTTGAGTCAGTGAATTCCTTGTGGTGGGGGCCGCCTGAGCCTTGTAGGATGGTGGGGTTTTTTTTTTTTTTTTTTGAGACAGGGTCTCACTTTGTAGTTCAGGCTGGCCCTGAGCTCACTATGGTGCCCAGGCAAGCCTGGAACTCAGCAATCCTCCTGTCTCTGCCTCCTGAGTGCTGGGATGACAGGCGTGAGCCACCATGCCTGGCACTGCGGTGTGCAGTACTGATTGCTGTTGTCATATGTGTGTGTGTGTGTGGGGGTGAACCAGGACCTTGCACTTGCCAGGCAGGCGCCGGAACCACTGAGCTAAATCTCCAGCCCCTGTAGGATGTTTAACAGTGTCCATAATGTCAGTCGCATCACCTTACTGTGACAACAGAAAATATCACCAGATGCTGCCAAGTACCTCAGAGGGGCAGAGAAGACAAAAATTGCCCCTGGCTGGGAGTTACTGCTTAATGTACACACTAAAATAATACAGGGTTAAATATAGACATATATGAATCTACCCATATGTAATGTTACCTTTAAAACATAAAATACTGTATTAAACATGAATATTATACATTAATGGAGAAGAATATATACAGAAAGAAGTATAATACACTATGTAATAAAATATCCATAAAATGAAACCTAAAGCAGGTATAAATATTTACATAAAACATAAACACATGAGACATCTATCTATCTGGAAAGCACTGATGGGGACAGTCGAAAAGTTTTAAAAAAACAAAAAGCCATGTGTATGGAAAGGAACAACTTATGTAAACAAAAGGCAATCCGAAATCCAAGCAAAAGTGACATGGTCTCTAATTTCCTCCGAAGTGAAATGTGGGCCAGATGGGGGAAGGGGAGGGGTCGGCCTGTGTGTGTGTGTGTGTGTGTGTGTGTGACACACAGGCAGACACTCAGACGGGACAGCGCAGTGGAGGGAGGAGAGGCGGCCGCACGCCCTTGTGCCCCCTGTGGGTGCGGGCACCGCACTGGCGGCTGAGACCCGCTTACCGTTGAGGCCGACTCCACTTGAGCCGTAAAGGCTGCAGGAAGCGTGCGCCCCGGCGGCCCCCAGAGCGGCGCCTTTCCTTCTCCCTGTCCCTTTCTGTGCTCTGGGAAGGGAAAGGACAGGGAGGGGCGCGGGCAGCTGGCTCTGAGAGCAGGGGCTGCCGGAGGGCAGCGGTGACAACCCGCCCTGTGCCTGGCACGTCGGCCGACTCCTCCTGTCCTCTAGGAAAGCCCAGAAGATGAAGGGATTCTGCCTGTTCGCCGACGGGGGCCGAGGCCCAGGGAGAGCTCGCAGGGGACAGGGCTGGGGCTTGAACGCAGGCGGGCAGTCTCCAGGGACCCAGCTTCTGGGGACCACGTGTGCCAGCTGGCAGCACATGTGGGCACTGTGACTCCCAGGGATGCCTGGCAGGGCGCGGGCACATTTCTGCCAGCAACGCACCGGGCGGCCCTGCCCCACGGATCCGTCAGCTCCCGGTCTAGAGCTCGCTTTCGAGGAGCGGGCACAGCCCGTCCCAGGAGGCGAGACGGCCGAGCCCTGGCAGTTCGTCCCCCAGGGTAACAGCGAGCTCGGGAGGCGGAGGGTCGCAAGCATTTCCTCCCTGGCGCCGCGCCCCGGGGTCACACAGTTTGGTTTCTCTCGGCTTCTCTTTTCCCAGCGACAGAACTTCGCGGGCCTGTCCTCTGCTCACCTACCTAGCTCTTTCTGCCCTCCGACAGGAATACACATCACGGCTCCTTCCCATCTCTGACATCTGTGCACACTTAACTTCTTCACTCGCTCACCGGTTCACCCCTTCCCAGGATGGTGGCTCAGTGAGGACAAAAAGAATGTTTCCCTCCTCTCCCTCCTCCCCTTTCTCCTCCTCCTTCCTCCCCCTCTTCCCTCCTTCCTCTGTCTTAAGTGTTTTGTACGTATCATCTCATTTAGTCCCTGTAGCAACCTTCTGGGGTGAGTTCTATTATTACTATTTTGTAGATAAGAAACGGAAGCGCGAGCTGTTAGGTTCAGCAGTTTCTCCCAAAAGAGACGACCCAGATTCAACCAGAAAGTCCAGTTTTGGGGTTCCACATCCTTCATCCCTCTACATCCCCTCACTTCATGGAGTCAGAGCCACGATGATCTTGCTGAGGCTCCTGGAGGATTTTTGCTTTTTTCCAGGCAGCCTCGCTATGCAGTTCAGGCTGGCCTTGAACTCATCATGTGGCCCAGGCTGGCCTCAAACTCACCTCCACCCCTCTGCCTCAGCCTTCCCAGTGCTATGATTACAGCCGTGCACCACCATGGCCTGCCGGGCTAAGACATTTGATCTCAAGTATCGTACATCTTTTTAATCGTTGCCAGCGTGAAGGGTGAGACAAAGTATCTTGTAGTTTCATCCCCAAGGCTATTCTTCTGTTTTGAATTTGAAAACAGCGTATTTTCTTACTTGGGTACAGAGAACTTCTATATTGAGAAAATATATCCTGCTTAAACAATAACTGTCTGTAATGAGAGTTCTTGTGCCATCTGTATCACACTGATTAAAATAAATTCAAATTTTGCTGGGCGTGGTGGCTCACGCCTGTAATCCCAGCACTCGGGAGGCAGAGACAGGAGGATTGCTGAGTTCGAAGCTTGCCTGGGCTACATAGTGAGCTCAGTGCCAGCCTAAACTACAAAGTGAGACCCTGTCTCAAAATAAATAAATAAATTCAAATTTTAAATTCTTATAATATCTTTTAAAATTATTTAGTAATTTCCAAAATTTCCTTGGTCAACAAACATCTGATATATAAATGCCTGAGTGCAACATGCTATTCTGCTTTGGATCCTGGCGGACGAAGTTGGTGGGAAAATCCACAAAGCCGAGTGGTTGGCAATACTGGCAATACGCCAGAGTTAATTTGGACAGTGTGCCCTGGGCATATAAAAAGTTTCCACAGCAAAAACCGAGTGACAGTCACTTTGTATTGACTTTGTAACTTTTCTACAAATCCACCAATTATTCCAAATAAAAAGTTTATTTTAAAGGAGTGTTTAATGTTAGTTGTGAGGTCTATAAACACAGTTCCAGCACGGCGAGGCAAACATGGGAAACACCTGGCTCCAGCTACATTATGATAGAAGTAAAAAAAGCCTGTTATCCTTCTACGGGACAAAAGGGTATATTTAGCCTTAGAATTTTTTTGGTGGTGACCTCTGCATTCTGAAATGAATTAGAGGTTTATGTGTATGAACATAAAGATCAGGAAAGCAGGAAGTCGACGGGGCACGACTTTCCTGTTCTATTTCACTCGGTTACCGGCAGCAGCGTCATCAAAAGCAGGTTTTGTTACATTGTGTCAGCACAACACACCTCTGATGCCAGCAACCCGTCTCTGGGGTCCGAAGACGGGCCCTCTGCTCCCAACCAGATGGCTGCAAATGCCTGGTAAAATTTCAGTCATATGGGTTAGCTCATGTACTGTTATTAGATGGGTTATTGTCATATCTGAATTATTAATGTTTATCTCAATTATTATTTTACCTGAGTTGTTATTTTAGCTGAATTATTTTAATATGCTCTTCCCCTCTGGCTAATGGGGTCTGAGATAAATTATACATCTTTGGTTTTATGGATAAGGAAAAGTTTCTAAGGCTTCAAATACAATCTGCAAGAAATCCTGGGCAGTAAATCACACTCTGAAATATCTTCACTTCTCTTCCTAGTGAACAGTGGAAATGTGAATATATCTGTCTTTTACTCATTTTCTAATGCATGTAGCATTTTCATTGCTGACGATAAAAAGTCTACTTTTCAGAGAACTCTAGCTGTGTTGCCCACTCAACTTCAGTGTCTACGTAACGCAGTGTCTGGCACCTAACTGATGCCCATTCGTGGGCCTGGTGAGTGGAGAAGGAAGATTTTATATAAATTCAAGATCAGTAGCGAGCATAAAGGACTACTGTGGAGGAACGTTAAGAAGCATATTTGTGATGTGATTAAAGGGGAATATTTGGTACCTTCAATATTCATTTTTTTTTTTAAGCAACGAACTTTAAGCCACTTGAGAGTTAATAATTAGAGTGAGATGGGTGATTTTTCCATTTAAATAAACCCGACAGTGTTTGGCTTCTCAGAAGATCCCTAAATACTTCCATTTTATTATCATTCATGAAGCAAACAGAGAGGTTCTGGTTGTGCTTCCACGGGATGACATTTGAAAACAGGAGCATATGTTTCAGGGAGTAATTAGTGATTGTTTAATATAAGGACCCTGCAGGCTGGAAGGGCTGTAGGTCAGAACTGTTAACAGGCTAAGCAATGAAAAATAGTAAAGCATTAGCAGATAGCATAAATAGTCAGATTTGACCCGCAAAGGTCAAGGGAGAGCTAAATAATTTGGTCGCGGCACTGACTGATTTAAGTCCATGCAGTCCCAATTTCCTTTCTGCTGGTGTGCCGTTGGTGTTACACGGTCCGGTCCTCGTCGGGAGGGCAGTCCGCAGGCAGGGACAGGGCAGGGTCCACTCAGCGATAAGACTTTACTGCGTGTGGGTGGTTTGCCGAGGAAAAAATAGCCAGAAGTATTTCAGGAGCCAAATGAAATTACTTCAACAGAATGCCACTGTTGTCCTCCCGCACCGCAGTGTTGTTTCTCTAAGGATGACTTATGAAGGGGGCACCGAGACAAATACATAATTAACTATGCAGGCATTTCGGACAGCAAGTTTCCCACATTTTTCTCCTTTGGGGACTTCTGAGATTTAAAGTTGTAATTTATTAAAAAAAAAGTGATAACACCTGTAAGCGGCCAAACTAAATGGTGAACTTTATTCTAAAAAAATTTTTAAAAAATCATCCTCTTTTTTTTTTTTTCAGATTTTTCTCCCCAAAACCTCCCAAAACCAATTAACTGAATTATTCTCCCTCCTGACTTCTTTACTTCTCCATATCAGCTTGCTCTTCCGCTGTACAGCTCTCCTGTGGGGAGTCTGTGGCTTGATTCAAGTTCTATGTGTGTATTTTGCTCTGGGCGTATTAAACAGGCAAACACGCGACCACTGAGCTGCATCTCTGGCTTCTCAGATTTATTTTTTAAAGCAGGATTTTTATATCCTGTTTTGATTAGGCAAAGAATATGTAAAGCCAAAAAAAAATTCTTTTGGTGATCACAAAATCACTTTAAGACCCAGGGGGAACTATATGCCTCAGTGACAAAACAAATTTGCCACAAATCATTGTACAAAAGAACAGCAGGACCTAAGCCTAAACTCGGGCACTGCTCCTATTCACCATCCGTTTGTTTTGGAAGCTCCACCCTCCTCCTGCCATGTTCAATATCTAATTGGCATTCTGACCCCTCAGATAACATCTGCGATGCGGATGCGTCTCGCAGACCCTTTGTTCCCTCCCGGAGGCGCAAGCTTCACACTCGCCTTTGTACTGGGCTGCCCGTGCTGAATGGAGCCAAACTTCTGCGAGTCACTGTGAGGAGGGCAGCCTCCTCCAGAGCCTGACCAAGTCCTGTCCAGCGGGTTTCCAGCTGCCAGTGGCTGGAGTACATGGCAGGCATCAGCCGACCCTGTAGCCGCCCGTGAAGCAAGAACGTCCAGACTCGCCACCTTTCACTCATCTGGTTTGTACTCTGGCGTGGGCACACATTTTGGCTGGTAGCCACTGCTCCTGCTTTTAGGCAACATGTGTATTAACATTTAATCTGTGAGAGACAGAATCCTCAGGGATCCCTCAGAAGAGCCAGGCAGCCACGACTGGTTTTCTGCCACATTCTTTCACTGGATCCCAGAAGCTATGAACTCTAAGACACAACTGGTCTTTTTGTTTTTGTTTTTTTGAGACAGGGTCTTGCTTTGTAGTTCAGGCTGGCCCTGAGCTCATTATGTAGCCCAGGCAAGCCTCGAATTCAGCAATCCTCCTGTCTCTGCCTCCCGAGTGCTGGGATAACAGGCGTGAACCACCAAGCCCGGCACTGTGGTATGTGGTATTGATGGCTGGTGGGTGTGAGTCACCACGCCCAGCATTGTATGTGGTTACCGGGGATCAAACTCAGGACCTTGCACTTGCGAGGCAGGCGCTGGAACCACTGAGTTAAATCTCCGGCCCGACACAATTGTTTTATGTGCTACCAAGAAAGGAAAACTTAAACGAATGCGTTTGTGATGTGGCTTTGATTTAAAGACCTGGGCCTGGTATCAGAGATGTAGAAATGTGAAAAAGACGTGCAGTCTGAGAATGACAAAATTTGGTAGTAGATGTACATATTAGCAGGATATTATGGATGAGATCATATAATTCATGTCTTTGCAATTCACTGGATCGAACTCAGGACTTCACTCTTGGCAGGCAGACACTGTATTGCTGAGCTACATCCCTAGTCCTTGACTTTCATTTATTTATTTATTCATTCATTCATTCATTCATTTATGTGGTACTGGGGATCGAACTCGGGCCCTTGTGCATCCAAGGTTGGCACGGTACCACTTGTGCTAACTCCCCAGTCCCCTTGACTTTCTTTTTAAATTTCACGTAACAGTTTGGTTTAGGGGCAGGAAAATAATGTTTTTACTTTTCTGGGAAGCAAATGAAAGACCCACAGTGAGCTGAGAAAAGTTTAGTTCCTTTGTTAAATATCAGCTGTATTTTTCCCAGTGATACCTGCACTTGAGACTGTCAGAAATTCCGGACTAGTCAACAAGAGGACATGTACTGCCATCAACCCACCGGGAATTTAGGGTACCTTCACCAAAAAATCAGGTAGCTGATGTGTTTTCCTTCCCTGGTGTAAATGGCTGTGACGGTGCCGCTGGGCTTTGGTTCTGATCTCCACTCAGCTTCTTTCTAGTAGGAGCCTTTCGGCGACACCTGCCCTTGAGAAATGGCAGCGATTCCTCGTGTGAAGCGTGAAGGGTTTAGTTCAGTGTCTAGTACATGTTACCAGTTATTCTTGCCAGGCTGAGGATGGAACACAGGGCCTTAGGAAAACTAGGCAGCTGCCCTACACCGGGCTACACCCCAGCCCTAACTGATTAGTTTTTACTAGTGTTAGACAAAGAGTCTTTTTTCTGTTTGTACCAGGGATTGAGCTTGGGACCTTGTGCTTGACAGGGAGGCACTGGAACCACTGAGGTACATTCCCGGCCCAAGACACAGTGTCTTGATCTACAGTTATAAAACACTTTACGGCCAACCTTGGACGCACAAGGGCCTGAGTTTGATCCCCGGTACCGCAAAAAAAAAAAAAAAAGAAAAGTCAGTACCCAGCAGGGCAGAGAATCTAAACCCCAAACTCCCCTGATCTATTCACGCGCACCACGGCTCCTCTGCTGGTCACGGCCCAGGGTTTCAGAACCCACATGTCACCACTGACACATCCTTTGCAGAGGGGGCCACTAATATCACACGTGTTAGCCGTGTGTTGTGGCCCAGGCCTGTACTTCCAGCAACTCAGGAGGCTGAGGCTGGAGGATTAAAACTTTGAAGCCAGCCTGAGTAACTCAGTGAGATGCTATTTTTTTTTTTT
>PVIC010052816.1:0-12049 GCA_004025085.1 Thryonomys swinderianus | reverse complement strand
CTGCCCTCTGCCCTCTCCTCGAGATAGGGTCTTGCTTTGTAGTTCAGGCTGGGCCTGGGCTCACTATGTAGTGCAGGCAAGCCTTGAACTCAGCAATCCTCCTACCTTTGCTTTCTGAGTGCTGGGATTATAGGTGTGCACCACCATGCCCAGCATTGTGTTATGTGGTACTGATTTTTGGTGGGCGTGAGTCACCATGCCTGGTATTGTTGTATGTGGTTATTGGAGATGAACCAGGGACCTTGAGTTTGCTTGGCAGATGCCGGAACCACTGAGCCAAATGTCCAGCCCCCAGTAACTGACTTCTATTAGACAAACTTTCCAGTCCGTGAGGGACCTTTTGCAGAAAAGCCAGCCTTTGCTGGGAGGTGTCCCTGCTTCCTCAGGTTGCTGTTTTGTTGCTGTTAGGAGCCAGTTTCTTGTGTAGGACACATCTGTCCTTGGCCTAGTAGATCACAGGATTGACTTGTTGGATCTCTTTTATTGTACAGTCCATTGTCACTGGGATGGCATACCTCTTTCTGCTTAGAAAATCTCATTTAATGCCCTTTCTTTCATCATGTGAAAGATTTTGAGTTTACAGTTACTCACTCTTGACTATAAATATATTAATAGCATTTTGGTTTGGCCAATTTTGGGGCATGACCTTTGACATCCTGCTTGGCTATGCCTGGGAATGTGACATCCTCCTGTTTGGATGGAATTCCCTTGTTTGGTTTCCTGTGATAGTGTAGGGGAAATACACATTTTAGCTTTTTCAGCCAGAGGTGGAGTGAGAAGGAAAAAAGTAAAATTAGAATGCATGAAGAGGGTATTGATTATTTTTGCTGGGTATGGTTGAATTGGCATAGTATAGAAGCCTGAGACTATGAAATTAGTGCAAAATACTAAAAAATGCTATAAGCATATTTGGTTTTTCTTGGACCTGGGTCTATTTTGTTTAGACATTTTAGGGTCTGTGAGCTGTTCTGTGTTGAAGCACATGCAGCGATAACCAGAATTATCAGACGTTGTTGATACCCTACTGTTCCGTGCCTGTCAGTAGCTGAGAAGAGCTGCACAGACAAACTTATCTCTGTTTCTTGCTGAGAAAAGGGAGGTTCTGCTTCCACTGAGAGTTTACATTTGTTATTCTGTTGCCTAACTGTAATCAGAACTACAATCAGCAGTTACTCCTTTGAGTTGTCACAGACTCCAGATACCTAAAAGTGGCAAGAAATTATGGAAGCCAGAGTTTTTATAGTATTTTCCTTTTTTTTTTTTGAGACAGGGTCTTGCTTTGTAGTTCAGGCTGGCCTTGGGCTCACTATGTATACAGCCCAGGCAAGCCTTGAACTCAGCAGTCCTTCTGCTTGTTGGGATTACAGGTGTGAGCCATGACACCTGGCCAGTATTTTCCTTTTTAAAAGTTACAAAAGTCAATTTTTGTTCTAAGTGTTTTACACAGAAAACTCCAATTTCCTTACACCCCGAAAACAGTAGGTTTACTTTTTGTTCATTAATTTTTTTTTTTAATTTCCCATGTAAGGTGATGTCCAGGGGTAAAGTAGTTGAAAGGGTTTCTCTGAGCCTGCTTTGTCTTCACCTGTCCTCTCAATGCAGAAGGCTGTGATCTGCCAGGACCTTGGCTATATAAATCTAAATGGCTTATATTAAAAGAAGGATTCAGTACCCCTTTACATTTTAATCTCCTTTTTGCTTTCCTTCTCATTATTAGCTCCCTTATTTAAAATTTTGATTTGAATAAATTGCTAACCTATTAATGTAAATTAGGTAAGAACTTTCTTTAAAGGTCATTGCTAATTGGTGATGTGAGTTTTATGTTCACTACAACAATCCTACTGCTGCCTTTGGAAATGGTCATTAAATTATTAATAGAACTGATCCCATTCAGAGGTTATTTGCAAGTAGAAAATTTGTCTGTTAATGACTGAAAAAGCTCTCTGTAGAGTTCTCTTGAAGTTGTGGCATTCCCATTTGTTCCCTACTTTTTGGATTTTAGCTTTTGAGTTTATTGAACTGGGTAATAGAAGGCAAGAGTCATAGAGTTCTAGTTTGTACATATTTAGAAACTGTCACTTGCTTGGTTGTCCCTTTGCTGGGTTGTTCATTTCGTGGTTTTTAGAATCCACTACCTCCACACTGTTAATAAGCATCTTTCTATATTGAGCCTATGATTTCCCCTTTCCTCATCCGAGACTTGTTTCTTGTTCTGGATTTGGGAACTACATTGAACATTGAATTAGCTTGATGTATTTACCTTTCGATACATGAAACTCTTCCTTAACCCATTTTTCCAGTCAATCCTAACATACGATGAGCTACTCAGAGGATTGTTTATTTAGCAGTACTGAGGTTTGAACCCAGGAAGCGCAGAGCTACATCCCCACTCCTTTTAGTTATATTTGAAACAGGGTCTGGCTGATGGTGCCTGGCTGGTTTTGAAATTGTAATTCTGCCTCTGCCTCCTGAGTAGCTGAGGTGACAGGTTGCATCATCACTGTGGAGTAAGATGTAGGGTCCCAAACTGAGATTTCTGCCTGAGGAGTGACCTGCAAAGACACTACAGTGGGGCTAATAGTACTCTTGTCCCGTGATACTAGGCTTCTTTTGGGAGGGGTGGCCTGAGAAAGTCTGTGCGAGCCCTTGGCTGTGGTGAGTCACTTGATGTTGAAGAGGAGTACAAGAGTATAGGACTGTGGATATCTGTGTGTCTTCTTGCCAGTGTTTGGAGAGTGGTGATGATGTGTTTCACACGCCATGCAGGAAGGCTCTTTTTGAGCCCGAGTGCAAGGTCCAAGAATAACTTAGAGTGAACTAAATTGAAGCCATTCAGTATAGCGTACCTTTCTAAGCTAAAAGTCTATAAATATGTTTGTTGACATATTTTTTTTTTAAGAGGGTCTTGCTGTGTAGCCCAGACTGTCCTTGAATTTACTACCCTTTCTCTAAGCTTCTCAAATCCTGGGATCACAAGTATGCGGCACCACACTGGACTGACTGACAGTATTACTAATTTAAGTTATTGTGAGAAGTAGGACCTGTGAATTGGGTATGGGAAAGGAAGGAAATTGTTCCTACTGACAGTTTGGATGTATAGACAAAAATAATCTGCTGAATCTGCCTCTGTGTGACCCATCCCTTTTTTGTTTTGTTTTGTTTTTGAAATTAGTTCTCTATAGTTCAGGCTGTCTTTGAACTCACTGGGTAGCCCAAGCTGGCCTCCAGCTCAGGGTGATACTCCTGTCACAGCCTCCCAAGTGCTGAGATTACAGGCATGTACCACCATGCCTGCTCTCCATCCCTTTCTGTGACATGTTGGTAATTTGCACGGAGTTTTGGGAGAGGGGAATCAGAAACTATTAGAAGGTACAACAGAAGTGATTTATACATGCAGTGTCCTCAGCTGTTCTCCTTGAGCTAAGGGTCTTTGTCCTTTTCAGTGGCAAACCTTGAACTCTCTCTAGCCATGGGCTGGCTTGGCAAATTCTACAGCTTTCCTGTTTCATTTATGTTGAATGCTAAAATCACTAATTTTGAAAGGGTTGGTGTTGCTTTCCTTCACATTCTGAAGTTCTTAATTTCAATTTCTGGTCTGGAGGGTATGAGACTATACACTGAAGAAGTCTCTGTTAGTAAAAGGAGTTAGAATTCTCAGGGTGGTTTAGCTTTTGTGCTTGAAGGAAGACGGGAGACAATGGGGCCTCTGTGTTTTGGGTAAATGACTGCATAGTCGTTTCATATGTTGAGAAGACAGGAGTTTGACCCAGTCAAGCCAGGCTCTGTGTAATTAGGGTCTCCCCTGCGCCCGGCTCTCAGCTCCTCTGAGTGACTGCATTGACGGCACCCGCCCTGTCTGTGTGACCTGGCTGTCTCCCGGGACTTGTGTGCAAATCTTCTTGTATCATAAGGGTTTCTTCAGCTCCATTTGGGATTGGCTCTCACTCTTCCTGGCTTCTCAGCAGCTCCTTTCATTCCCTTGCTCCCCACTAGATTTTTTTTCTCTTCGAGGCAGTGAATTGCCATGCAATATTAGGCCACATGGAAGCTGTGCTTACTGTACTCCCTTGGGCAGGGCCAGGTGGGTGAAGAAGTCTAGGTCTGTTTCAGTCACAGTTTGTTCAGGTTGTGTGTTTCAGTCTCCTGTTTTCTTTTCCCACTTATGACCGTGGGTGGTGTCAGTTGTCCTGCCATTGGTCATTGTCCGTGCAGCATAGTTGGAAGTCATTGGATTAAAGGTGGTGGTTAGAAATACTTTCTAACATGCCCTGCCAGGGTCCTAAGGGCCTCAGGGTATTCTCAACTGTGTTAGGGTCACTTCGGAACTATCAGAATTCCCTCTGGTGTTTACTTTTCATAATGCCCCATAAAGCCAACCCAACACCTGTAATTTTGCTATACATATCAGGAGTCTTAGATTTGCTTCTAGCTCACCAGATAATTCATATTTAGACAAGTCAAATCACTGCTATAGTAGCATCTTCATCTTAAAGTGGGGTTAATGATACTGTGGGGAAGTATCTGTGGACAGGGTGAGGTGCTCTGAGCAAGGAGCTGTGTAATTAAGACACATTGCACAGTTAGGCATTAGCCAAAATACCTGGGCTTAAAACTGAGAGCATCTGAGTTTGGGGCTTTCATATTTTTGTTTATAGCTTTCATGATAATGTTGAATGTTTAAAAAAGACTCAGAGATAGGTGTGATGGCATAGGTGTGTAATCTCAACACTTGGGACGCTGAGGCAAGAGGATATCAAATTTGAGGCCAACTGGAGCTACATAGAGAAGTGCTATCTCAATCTAAAAACAAAATAAAACAAAATGTGTGGAGATCAGTGTGAAGATTTCTCAAAAAACTATGATTACAGATCCCATTTGACCCTGCTATTCCTTGCTGGGTTTATACACAAAGGAATTAAAAGATTCGTATCACAGTGAAATATTTGCACCATGTTTATAGTAGTTCAGTTTGTGACAGCCAAATCTTGGAAACAATCCAAATGCCCATCAACTGGAGACTGGATAAAAAAAAGATGTGTTTTTTTTTTTAATAAAATGGAGTATGACCATGCTATAAAGAGTGATATATTTGAGTCCTTTATACTCAAATGAACACACCTTGGGGACATACTCATAAGTGAAATAAACAGGACAGATGTAAATTAAAGATGTATAAATGCCATATCTTTTCTATGGTATGAGGAGCTGAAGGTGTAAATGAGTTCTAAGGTGTATGATAGGTATTGTGAAATAGTAAGAAAATATTCAAAGGGAAAAGGGGGTAGGGGTAAGTAAAGAAGGGAAAGGAAAAAAACTTACTGATTTTAAAAAAAAGGAGATAGCGCCGGGCGTGGTGGCTCACGCCTGTCATCCCAGCACTCGGGAGGCAGAGACAGGAGGATTGCTGAGTTCGAAGCTTGCCTGGGCTACATAGTGAGCTCAGAGCCAGCCTGAACTACAAAGCGAGACCCTGTCTCAAAAAACGAACAAACAGAAAAAGGAAATAGCTTCAGTATATATTGGGTGGGGGACTTCGAGGTCAGGGCACTGGGAAAAAATGAGAATTAAGTTTTGTCAGGAACTGGTACAAACTCTCAATGTTGATTGTGATCATAATGTGTATATAAAATGTACCAATAAAATCAATTTAAAAAAACTTTTTTTTGATACTGGGGATTGAACTGATAAATTTGCGAAGCAGGCATCAGAATCATTGAACTAAACCCTAGCCCCATTAGAAATGTTCTGTGTGTGTGTGTGTGTGTGTGTGTGTGTGTGTATGTTTATGTTTGAGCTGATTTGTGTGCCCAGTATTATCCCCCATTCTCAATTTTTGAGAGGTTCTTGCTGAATTGCTCAGGCTGGGTTTAAATTTGTGATCTTCTTGCCTCAGCCTCCTAAAGTGCTGGGATTATAAATGTGCCCACCACACCCAGTGTTTTAAGATTTTTGAAAAGAAAAATGCAATTTGTGGCTTTCTGGCTCTTAAGAGATTTGAGCAAGTATTGAAATTGGAGATAATAGTATTAAAGGGAGGAGAAGTGGCTGTATTGTTTTTAGACTCTGGGTTCAGTTTTATTTGCTAGGTTAGGAGACAGTATTGAGAAGATGTATCAGGATTCTGAGGGTCTAAGTTTGTTATGTTGTATGTGAAGACGGTCATCAGAGGTGCCTTTGCACATGCCATTGCACACGTGAAGAAGACGGCATGGCTGAGAGAAGCTCACACAGTGCACTCGGAACTCATTTTGAGGACTAGCTTGCAGTTGCTACATGTCTGGGCAATTCTTAGGAATAAACAAAAAGAAAGTATATGTTGCCTGTTTTTCAAACCAGGGTGTTCTGGCTATAAACATAGCAGCTGTTTATTTTGGAATCAAACCCAAGGGTGCTCTGTCACTGAACTACATCTCTGGCCTTTTTTATTTTTATAAATTAAATTAAATTATTTATTTTGAGACAGGCTCTCACTTTGTAATTCAGACCCTGAGCTCACTATGTAGCCCAGGAAAGCCTGGAACTCAGCAATCCTTCTGCCTCTGCCTCCCGAGTGCTGGGATTACAGGTGTGAGCCACCACAACTGGCTCTGTGGTAAGTGGTATTGATTGCTGGTGGGCGTGAGTCACCACACCAGGTATTGTTGTCTATGATTATTGGGAATCGAACCAGGGACCTTGTGCTGAACCACTGAACTAAATCTCTGGCCTCCCTTTTTATTTTTTGAGACAGGATTTTGCTAAATTGTCCAGGCTGGCCTCAAACCTGAGTACCTGGGATTACAGGTGGTACAGGCATGTTCCACTGTTCAGTAACAGTTTTTTTTTGTGGTGTTGGGTGTCCATCTCAGGGTTTTATCCATATTAAGAAAGGGTGTACCACTGAGCCCCCCAAATAGTTAATATTTATTGTATACGTAATAAGTCAGGCATAGCTATAAATGCTTTTGTGTATTATTTAATCTGTAAACTTGTAAAGTAGGTAATGTTGTCTCCAGTTTTTAGATGAGGTAGATTAGATACAAAGTTAAGTCGTTTGTTGGGTATGCAGCTGCAAGTGATGGAATGGAGATGACTGAGTCTTTTAGGTTTCTGTCTCTTTTAACTACTTTGTTGTTACATCAACAGGAGTAATTGTCTTCAAAATCTTGGAAGGACAAACTAGGACTTAATGTACAATTGGAAATTCTAAGGTAATATAAAATTAATAGATAATAGTTAATGAACAGAATCTAAACATTGCATGTACTGATGGTCCTAAGCAGTTTTCCTGCTTTTTCCTAATTAATCAGAGTTTTGTTCTTTTTGATGTTGGAGATCAAACTTAAGGGCCTTATCTAAGAGGACCAGGTCAGTGTGGTACTGACCTTAATTGTACTTTAAATTGGAAAAAATATTTGATGTAATGATGATTTGAATTAGTCTTTTTTTCTAGTGTATTGTTTTGGAGTTATCCAAAGAGCTGTCCTTTTGCTCCCTCAACCTGCAATCCCCAGCTGAGAGAAAGCAGGAAAGCCTTTCTGCAAATAAGTTTAAATACATTTATTAATCAGTACTTTTTTGAATTTTGTAGGCAGAGTAATTTACCCTCTTATTATGCTTGTTCTTTACCACTTCCTGCTCATTCACAGTCCCACTACGTTTGAAGTGTAGACACTGCAGTGCTGTCCTTGGGAAAAGGCTGGCTGTGAAGCTGAATGGCCAGAGTGTGCTGTGGACAGCAATGGCCAGCTCTGTGTGTTCCTTCTGCAACACACATGCTGTGTGTAGGTGAGCTGCAGATGACAGTCTTAGGTTGGTATATATTCCTTTCGGTAGCTTTTGCATCAGTAATACATATTCTGACAGGAAGATTTCTTACACATTATAAAGTATTACATTCAGATCTTCTTTTTTTTTGAGACAGTCTTGCTTTGTCCACGCCCAGTATTATATGTGCTTACCAGGGATCAAACTAGGGACCTTGTTGCTGGGCAGGCGCCAGAATCACTGACCTACATCTCCGGCCCTTTATATCTTTTTTCAAAGAGAAGTTTCCTAAGTTATTTAGTTTTTCTTTCAGCCTCTCCTTCCATTTCCATCACCACTTTAGGTGAGTCTTTGGGCTGCTTACCTGGGTGGAACTGGTGACTCTTGAAGGTCCTCCATGCCCTCCCAAGACTTCCCCTCCATACCTTTCTACACCTACCCTCTTTAGAGCTTTGTAGCTTCTCTTATTTCCATTTAAAGACTTCCCTGGAAGCTTCTTGTGCCTCCAGCATCCATAGTTTGCTTCGCTTTCATCACTGTCCTAAAAGGCAGTGAGGCCTTTGCTGCTTTCTGGGAATCTGAGGTCCCTGAGGTATATTTTGGCAAAGGGGGAAGTAAAAATGTATTCCTTTTTACTTCATTTTATATTAATATTCCACAGTACGTTATATGATGATGATGATGTCAGAGGTTCTTGTCAGACATATTCTTCTAGTACAACCTTTTAAATTACTAGCTCCTTAAATTATCTGGTTCACTGCTGTCCTTGGGCTAAACTAACCCTAAGCCCACTCTTGCTGTTAAATTTAGAAAAAGGAAGTAACCTTTCACAGTATTTCAGTTTTTCTCTGCCACGTAACTATAGTGGCAGGAAAACAAATTTCAAGAAAAGTGGAGAGACACACCATTGTTACATGGTGGGCTGTTGATAAAAATGTGTACTTGCAACTTGAAAATGCTGAGTATGGTGCCTCCAAATTTTAGCCTCATCTGTAATCTCCATTTTATAGAAATGTTTTCTGAAACTATAGTATTGGTTATCTGAACCATATACTTGGCAGTTCTTACTACTCTAAGTTTAGTAGTTGCTGAAGAAGTTGATAGACTTGAGTGGTTAAGAGCTTTGGGTTTTGTGAGTCACATTACCTGGATGTGACTTCAGTAATTAGCAACTGTGTCACTTAGGCAGTTGACTTTACTGCATAGTGTTTTTCTCATCTGAAAATGTAAGTAATAACTTACAGGTTGTGAGAGATGAATATAATATGAAATGTGTTCTTGTGCCCTGTTTGGTGTGTGGGAAGTGTTTGATAAATGGTAGCTATTATTGTCGCTACTTCAGCATAGAACAGTATTTATATAGCAGGCACAAAATAGTAGGATGATGTCTTTAGAGTTGGTAAAAATTTGATAGGAAAGCTAAAAGGAGGCCAAAGTTCCTAGGGGACTTGTAGGTTTTTGCACTAAGATCAATGGTCACTGCCTGGCATTGCCTGAATTGAGCTCTTTAGTTGTACTGTTTAGTTGTACTTTAGTTGTACTCTTCTTGTGAAGAATAATCTTTGGTTCCCTCATTGATAAATTAGGGTAACAAAGGAGGGCTCTTGTGAGAATTTTGTGAATATGTATAAAGTGCTTAAAGAACAGTGCCTAACACCTAGGTGATGGTAAAGAAAGTGCCACTGTTTATAATTACCAGTCTGCATTCAGCATGTACCTGGGCAAGCCACGGTGCTCAGCTTGCTGAAGACATTACAGTATTTCATTCTCATAGCAACCTTTCAAGGTGTTTACCATGGTCATTTCACAGAGCGGGACCTTGCCCATGATGGTGTAGCTTTTTATGTCATAGATACAGCTGTTCCTGCTGCTTTTCCTATAGATACACCGTGCAGTGGGTCTGTGATCTGCATGCTTCAGTTACCCAGAGAGGGGACACCTGTGACAGCAGTACATCCCCATCCTGACGACCAGCACCGCTGTCAGAGCCCTGACAGTGAGTAGAGTGGGCCCTCGGGTGAGAACAGAGGGTTTGTTGGAGCCATCATCCCTGTCAGAGTGTGTGCCTGATAAGCCATCGGCCTTCCTGTAGAAGAGACCAGTCCTCCTTGGTTTCAGGGCAGTGATGAGAGGCATTGTCCGGATGTGAGACACCCCCTCCCCCCGCTTGCACTCAGGGCTTCACACTAAGGTACATTTCCAGCCTTTAATCTCAATCTCTACCCCCTCCCTCCCTCTCTCCCTCTCCTTTCTTTCTTTTTTTAAATTTGAAGACAAGTTTGTCATCTTCCTGTCTCATCCTCCCACAGCACTGGGATTACAGGTGTGTGCACTACCGTGACTGGCTTCTTCTAAGTTTTCATCTGTAAAAATACTTTCAGAATTGTTTTGAAAATATTTTCATTATAGGCTTAACAGAATATTTGCTGAAGGATTATAAACATGACTGTAGAAATGTCAGTAGTGTTTCACAAGTAGATTATAACACTGAGTAAAGACAAAATTGACCATGGTAAAAAAAAAAAATGTCCTCAGCTATGTTTATAATGTCATCTCCTCCCCAGAGACAACCATATTGTAAAGTAAACTGTAAAATGAGTTTTTAACAGTTGTCCTCTGTATTAGGCGTCTTTATTAGAAATACTCAATTTCCTCCTAAGTATTAAAAGATACTGCTAACAAATGGATGTTATTGTTTTGTTAATTGCAGATATTTAGTAGATTGCAGGAAAATATTACTGTCAATTCACTGCTTTCTGTCTTTTTTCCGAGGAACTGAGGAAGCAGAATGATAGAAAACAATGTTTTTCTAAATTCTTCAGTGAATGTGGAATGAGGCCTCATGGATTCTTTATTGCGATGCTCTTCTGTAAATGGTACCACATACCACCTTGTCATATGTCTGAAAGCTTCATCTCAGGCAGGTAGAACAATTATCAGATGCCCCAGTGGGAAGACATTTTACGTGTATAATTGGCTGTGAATCATAAATGATGTGAATTAGGTACAGAGGTTTAGATTTTAGTGAATATTGCAAGTTTACATTGAATTTGTAGAGGTTTTTGTTTCTAATAGGGACCAAACCCACCTTTCCTAATAATATAAATTGTGTATCTTCTCCTGAAGCTTTCTAGGCTTGTATTCAATTTATTGAATATGGTACTGTTTATTTGTTAATGTCTCAGTGAGGTTTGTTTTACCTGTACAGCAAGGTGACTATTATATGTGCTTGTTATGTGAGTCTTATAACAGGAACTGGTTAAATTGCTGAGTCCTCTGTTGCTGTTGACTCCAACACAAAGCCATGATTTGTGGTGTCACTGGGAAAACTTTTTGTCTTAGACAGCTTTATTAGAAAAGTGAAACTTCCTTAAATTTTGCTGCAAGATCATCTATGGAGGGCTGGGGATTTAGCTTAGTGGTTCCACCATCTGCCTGGCAAGAGCAAGGTCCAAGTTCAATTCCCAGTACCACATACCACAATGCTGGACATGGTGACTCACACCTGTAATCCCAGCACTCAGGAGGCAGAGGCAGGAGGATTGCCCAGAGTTCTAGGCTGGCTTGGGCTACATAGTGAGCTCAGGGCCAGCCTGAACTACAAAGAGACCCTGACTCAGGAAAAAAATGAAAGATCATCCCTGGTATCTCAAGTTTTGATGTTATCATAAACCTAAATGTGGGCTAAAAATTTGACATTGAAGATCTAACCTTTTGGTGAATGTTTGGTGTATTACTTTCATGACTTCATTTTTATGACTGGTTGCTTGACACAATATGTATAGTATGAATTATGACTGATGTATGTCTGTGCTAAGGGGCATTTGAGTTTCTAGTATTAACTGTAAAGAGAATGAATTCATTTGCCATTTGAAACTAGCTTTCAAACTATAGGTATCTTAATAGAATGAGTGAAGATGTACTCATTTTTTTCATAATAGTGTTATTGAAATTTTCACATGCACAGTTCATCCATTTAAGAACTACAGTTTTTAATATTCCCGGAATTTACAGACCTTACTGCATTTGTTTAAGCATCACTTCCTGAAGAAATTCATGCCTGTTACCAGCCACTCTATATCCCTCCCAACTACTCATCAACTTGCTGTGCCAGTGAATTTGCCTCTTCTGGACATTCCATATAAATTGTATCATATATCATGTAGTTTTCTCTGCTGTTTTCTTTTTACTTAGGCTAACATTTTCAAGCTTCATTCATGTTGAAGTGTTCTTTTTACTGATAATAGTCCATTTTATGGAAGTAACTTTTATTCATCCATTTATTAGTTCATAGACATGTAAA
>PVIC010052815.1:0-12049 GCA_004025085.1 Thryonomys swinderianus | reverse complement strand
AGTCATTTATCTTATAACACTCTGGGTGGTGCTTGCCAGCCATGCCATGGGTCCCTGACCATGTACATATCCCGTGAATGTCCGTCACACAGTCACTGTGAAAGTTTAACACTGGGAATCCTGAGATGAAGCCAATCTACAGTAGCTGCTCTGAGTCCTAGGTACAGCTGGGCCCTTCCAAAATGGTGTCTAAACAAGGTGATCTCTCCAGAGAACATAGCAAGTATTTGGACTGGTATTACTCACCAGCTATTTCATGAGGAAAGTTTACATACAAGATTTCCAATTATTGCTCTACAGATTTCTTATGGATTGAAAGAAGAAAAACAGTAGCTGTTCAGAGGGAAAAGTGAAAAAGTGGACAATACCTTGACAAAAATGATTAAAATTTCTCTAATGACTTTTTTTCATAAAATATATTCAGACTATAGCAGTAGGCCATGCAGATATCACCATAGGGAAACATATTACAAGAATGAAAATTAGAATGACATCAGATTTCATGGTAGCATAACCAGATTCAATGAATATTAATACAGAACTCAATTAAATTTGAATTTCAGATGTGTATTGTTTATTGTTTGTCCCAAATATTCACTGTGACATAATTATACTAAAAAGTATTTGTAGTTCCTCTGCTTTAAATTTGAGTGCAACATGTTTATCCAGGACTTCTACAGAAATACTGAAAAGAATTCTCCAATATAAATATGCAATTGGACTGACTTACCTTTTTTCCACTAATAATAACAAAAATAAAGGAATAAAACTTGAACAACAATAACAAAATATCCTATCCTGCTGTTTTTTTGGCAAAATAACTCAAAATTTGCAAAATCTAGGCTAGAGATTTAATTCAGTGGTTCTGGCGTCTGCTTCGAAAGCACAAGGTCCTGAGTTCGATCCCCGGAAACCACATACAATGCTGGGTGTGGTGACTCACACCCACCAGCAATCAATACCATATACCACAGTGCTGGGTGTGGTGGCTCATGCTTGTAATCCCAGAATTTGGGAGGCAGAGGCAGGAGGATTGCTGAATTGAGGCTTGCCTGGGCTACAGAGTGAGCTCAGGGCCAGCCTGAAGTACAAAGCAAGACCCTGTCTCAAAACAAAACAAAACAAAACAACCCTGCAAAATCCAAAGACTTAAAAGTTACTGAAAGACATTAAATCCAGGCCAAGCTTCAAGCTGTGTAGAAAAGGGGTTGGGATCCACATGGCAAAGGCACTGGGGGCCACAAAAGCCACCGTTAGGAATTGGAACAGGGATGAACAGTGGAGAGAGAGAGCCTGAGAGTCTCTTCTACACATGCTAATGAGAACTGAAGCCCCCTGCGAGAAAAATCTGTGGACTACAGCAGTTGAAACTGATGGAAATACTTGGGAAATTTGACATGTCTATTGAGAAAAAGAGACAATCACCTGTGAAATGGTACTTTGTAGTGCAGGGGATAAAGCACAGTTGAAGATAAAATTATGACCCAGAAGAGAGATAAGCAGATGCTATTTAGAGTGAAACATGGGAATAAAACTGAAAGTACATACAGAGCACAAGTCGGAAATGGAGGAAACGTCCATCAATTGGTGAATAAAGAAAATGTGCTACAGGTATACACTAGAATGCTACTTAACCCTGAAAAGAAATAAGTCATTTGCAACAGTATGGATGGAAGTGGGGGTCCTCATGTTTTATAAAACATCCACAAAGAGACAGATTAGAAAACCAAACATGAGAGATTTTCTCACATATACAAGATCACAGTTCAGGAACTAGTAGAGTTGGGATTTCAAAATAGGTGTCTCTGGTTCCAAAATTCATGTGCCCACCTGACAATCTCTAACACTTGACATTGAAAGAAGAACACTTGGTAGAGATGGGGAACATTTTCACATAACCATGAAGAACACTGTGGAAGTGAAGCTTCTTAGGACTTTCTAAGTAGTTTTTCATTTTTGGTAATGGGGCCACTGGCCTCAGCCCTCTTTTACACAGGCAGGTCTATTAAAAAGAGAAGACAGATGGCACCCATAAAATTCCTCTAGCTGCTTGGAGAAGGTTTGTTTAAATCCCAAGCATTATTATTCAAATAATATTCAATGCAGATTAATTTTGAAGAACCAAAAAGAAAAATGTTAAACCAAACAAACAAATGCAAGAATATCAAGGTTTTTCATGAGTGCTAGATCTCAGAAAGCAGAGGCAAAAATGTTTTCTCAGAAGGAAACTGTTACCTAGAAATGCTGCACCCATAACTCTCACACTCAAGTGAGTCCCAGGCTGCTGCGGGCTGAGCATCGGGAAAGTTTTCCTAGGCACTTTTGCTGCATTGCTTTTGGATTGAGAAATGTCTTTCCTGTTCAAAGAATATAAATATAGGAAACTGAGTACACATGAAATATAAAATGGAATAAGATTTGAGATAGGAGTATACAATATTTTCCATTTACAACTTGCCATATTATCACATTGAATAAACTTTTCTTTTCCAACTCATTAAAGGCTTTATTTTAATCATTCTAAATTCTTATATATGTGAATCCATAACATATGTACTACATATGTTTCCTTCTGGTATTCTGTTGAGTTTCATTTTTATTTTCAAGCTCATTTACAATCAATATACAAAAATACATTTCTTCTGTTACCTAGACAGATATCCTATTTCAAAATACTTTAGGGGAAGATTATGTAAGTTCCATCTGAATACTACAGTTATGTTTTGCAAAAGCAATTTTATTTACCTTTAGAAAGGAATGTTTATATTACTAAATAATTTTTTAAGGAGGAAATGATATATTTTAATAAGTGTATCCTTTTTTCAAGAGCAACACTAAGTGCATTTACTTTCCTGTACATTGTTTATATATCTTACAGAATATGGCTCTTTTATGACAAATAATCTAGAACAATAGAGTCAAATTATAATAGTAGAGCTTTGGATTTAGCTCAGTTGTTCTGGTGTCTGCCTGGCAAGTGCAAAATCCCAAGTTTGATCCCTGGTATCACATACCACAATGCTAGGCCTGTAATCCCAGCACTCATGAGGCAGAGGCAGGAAGACTGCTGTGAGTTTGAGGTTAGCCTGGGCTATATAGCGAGTTCAGGGCCAGTCTGAACTACAAAGTGAGACCTTCTCTCTCTCAAAAAAAAATTATAATAGTAATGTCTTAGTACATGGGTAAAGAAGCTGTCCACCTAAAATTTTTTTCTCTAAATTTTGTACATTAGTAAAGAAAGAAGAAAAACCTTTTGTCCTTTTCTATGAAATATATTTTACCAGTCAGGGATGTAGTTCAGTGGTACCATGCCTGCCTGGCAAGCCGAAGATCCTGAGTTTAATCCCTGGTACTACAAAAAAAATCATTTGTTTAATTAAGAGTACCAAATATTACATAATTTATGTCTTCAAGAGCATTTATTTTATGCAACCACATTGTTATCAAGCAACATTTATCTATTCCCTGGGTCCATAGAACCGAACTCTGTAACTATGTAACAACCTCCTTCTGAGTTTCAGCATGGCCTTGTATAGCGAAGAACAGCTCTGGACTGCACCGTGATCAGCTGTGACAAGCTAAAACCAAGGGAGAAGTCTCTGAATTATATCTTTATATAAAGGTACTTTTGGTGATTAACAAAATGGCATTTTTGGTGTGATTATCTAACCTATATTGGTCTTTTTTCAATTCATTTTTCTTCTGCTACAATGAAAATAAACCAGTTAAAACTAAACAGTGTGGGGCCAGAGATTTAGCTCAGTGGTTCCAGCGCCTACTAGCAAACACAAAATCCTGAGTTCAGTCCCGGGTAACCATTTACAACAATACCAGGCATGGTGACTCATGCCCACCAGCAATCAGTACCACACACCACAATGCCAGGTGTGGTGGCTTACACCTGTAATCCAGCACTCCTGAGGCAGAGGCAGGAGGACTGCTGAGTTCGAGGTTTGCCTGGGTTACATAGTGAGCTCAAGGCCAGGCTGAACTATAAAGTGAGATCCTGTCTCAAAAACAAACCGCCAGTTGTGGTGGATCACGCCTGGAATCCCAGCACTCAGGAGGCAGAGGCAGGAGGATTGCTGAGTTCAAGGCTTGCCTGAGCTACATAGTGAGCTCAGTTCCAGCCTGAACTACAAAGCAAGACCCTGTCTCACAAACAAACAAACAAACAATCCCCCAAAAAACTAAACAGTGTGGGGCTGGGGATTTAGCTTAGTGGTTCTGCACCTGCCTTACAAGCACATGGTCATGAGTATTGATTCCCATTACAAAAACCTTCAAAACTAAGCAGTGTAATTGATCAAATACATGTTATATACAGGATGTTTTAAGTGATACTGATGCTTTATATTCCACAACATTTATATTGGATAGTAAGAGCACATCTGCTAAACAAAAAAAATATTTTGAGAACTTATACATTGTTTTAACACAAAAAAATTTGTTTTTCAGGAATGTTGTGGAATAGTTTACAATTGAAAAGGTTTTGCTACTCTTTTGCTATTTTTTCATATTATTCATTTTTAGATAAGAGTTGTCTGTAATTTTATTGGCAAAAGATTACTTGATTTGACATGATTATCAGAGTTTAGGCATACCATGCTGCTCTCATATTTGTGAGCAATGATTATTTCCTTGTTTACTTTTCTAAATGTGCTTATGCTAAAGATCCAAAAGCTATAATGGAGTAACTGGTAATAACAAGAAAACAGTGGCTCAGAAGATAATCTACAGAGTGAAAGATTTTACTGCTATGTTGAGAGCTCTGCCTATCCTGTAAACTGTACAAATGTTTGGGGAAAGGAAAATTCTTATTTCCAAATGAACCATCCTGCATGCTTATTTGACAGTAGAAATTCCTTGGCTTGATGCACATTGGTACTTAGGATAGCATCTACATGCAACTTCTTCAGCAGGCGAGTTGCTCCATCAGGAGACTCCCAGGAGTCACTGCGTGCTCCGCAGATGCCCCGCACGTGTCTCTGTGCTCAGTGCCGGGAGGGTGAGGGGCTCCTCTGCAGTCCAGTGCTAGGTCCAGATGGAAGTCCTTTCTTGCAGATACCTTCAATATCTACAAATAAGCAAACTGATTCTTTAAAAAAGGGTAATTTATGTTAAAAGCTTTATAGTATTTTTTAACAGTTCTGAGTTATTTTTCCATTATAAATTTGTTCTTAATGCAAATTTCTGACAAGAATTGTTACTATTAAGGTGTCTTAGGAATTTTATGATGCATTAGTGGAATCCCAGCACAGAAATCAGTTAAAGTTTTTTTTTTTTTTTTTTGAGACAGGGTCTCACTTTGTAGTTCAGGCTGGCCCTGAGCTCACTATGTAGCCCAGGCAAGCCTCGAACTCAGCAGTCCTCTTGCCTTTGCCTCCCGAATGCTGGGATTACAGGCATGAGCCACCACACCTGGCATTGTGGTAGGTGATACTACTGATTGCTGGTAGGTGTGAGTTACCACTCCTGGCATTGTGGTATATGGTTACCAGGGATCGAACTCAGGACCTTGTGTTTGCAAGGCAGATGCCGGCACCACTGAGCTGAATTCCTGCCCAGTTAAAGTGCTCTTATTCAACATAATTGTCTTTCTTTGTATAGTACTGCTGAATGAACCCAGGCCTTGCACATGCTAGGAAGCACTCTACACTTAGCTACATCCCTAGACCTGAAGTGACTTTTTAAAAAACTTTTTATTAGACAATTTAAAAACACACAAATTATAATGAATGCCAAAACATACCATTTATCCATCTTATAAATAATTAACAGTTCTGCCGGGCGTGGTGGCTCACGCCTGTAATCCCAGCACTCGGGAGGCAGAGGCAGGAGGATTGCTGAGTTAAGGCTTGCCTGGGCTACATAGTGAGCTCAGGGCCAGCCTGAACTACAAAGTGAGACCCTGTCTCAAAAAAAAAGAAAATTAACAGTTCTGTCATTCTTCAGTTATACTTAGTGATTGCTTCCAAAGTGTCTGGCAATTCCCCAAATTTACTTTATCTCATTTAAAGCACAGAAGAATCAAACTCTGTTTAAACTGAAGTTCAAAGAAGTAAAGTAACTTGCAAAGTTCAGTTATCAAAAGGTGGAGTGGCCTTCCACACCAGACATTTTGTTCTAAAGCATTAGTTGTGACAGTTAATTTTGTGTGTCAATATGGTACCCAGTTGTTTCCTCAAATACTTGAACTCATGTTTCTTTGAAGCTGTTTTTAGACAAGATTATTTCATGAAATCAGTATTCCATATAAAACACATTTCCTTCCATAATGTAGATAGAGCCCCGTCCAATCAGGTGAAGGCCTTGAAAGGAAAAGACTGAGGTACCCAGTCAAGGGAATTTGCTTCCAGACTGTCTGAGACTTAAGACCACACAGCAGCCCTTCTTGGGTCTGCAGCCTGCTAGTCTGTCCCACATTCTACACCTGCCAGCTCATATAACTGCCTAAACCAGTTGCTTAAAATAACCTCCTCCCTCCTTTTTTCTGGAGCACCATGTGGTATAGCTTGGATATGGTTTATCCTGAAGTTTCAAGTGCTAGAGGCACCATCCTTAATGTGGTAGTGCTCAGGTGGTGGACTGTTTAGAGTTGGGGGTTAGTTGAAGATGGTTAGGTCACGGGGGCACCAGCCTTGGAAGGGATTTATAGTTTTCTCAGGACCCTAATGAGGTCCTGCCAGACCAGATTATAAGGCAGGGGGTGACACCACTGAGCTAAATCCCCAACCCACTCCAGAGGGCAGTGATGGAGGTCCTGGCTATTTGGCTCAGTGACCCTGCACCTCCCACAAAAACACAAGGTCCTGAGTTTGATCCCCAATACTGAAAAAAAAAAAACCACCCACCCAAACAAACAAAAAAACAGCATGCTTGGACTTGAATATCTATGGCTTCCTGTGAGCTCTTTTGTATAAGCTCCTGCCATTGAAGAGCTACCCACTATGGACCCTCATGTGAATAAATGCAGTCATCATAAATATAGCAGTAGGGGGCCGGAAGGTTAGCTCAGTGGTTCTGGTGCCTGCCTCACAAGCACAAGGTCCTGAGTTTGATCCCCGGTAACCACATACAATGCTGGGCGTGGAGACTCATGCCCATCAGCAATCAGTATCACACACCACAGTGCAGGGCGTGGTGGCTCACGCCTGTAATCCCAGCACTCAGGAGGCAGAGACAGGAAGATTGCTGAGTTTGAAGCTTGCCTAGGCTACGTAGTGAGCTCAGGGCCAGCCTGAACTACAAAGTGAGACCCTGTCTCAAAAAAAAAAAAATATATATATATGTATATAGCAGCAGTCCAAAAGATGGCATTGTAGCAGCTCAGTTTGTGATAGCTAAATCTTGGACACAACCCAAGTGCCCATCAACTCTAGATTGGATAAAGAAGGTGTGGTTTTTTAATAAAATGGAGTATTACTCTGCCATAAAGAATGATGAGATTGAATCATTTATATTCAAATGGATGTACTTCAGGACATACTCATAAATTAAATAAATAGGCCACAGATATGCAAATATTGTATATTTTCTCTAATATGAGAAACTGAAGTTATAAATGTGTTCTAGATTGCCTGATTGATATTGTGAAATAGTAAATATTCAAAGGGTAATGGGGCTTAGGGGTAAATAATGAAAAGAAAAAAATTAATGTTAAAGGAAACAATACTTGTGTACATAGTGGTGGAGGAGGTAGGGTGGGTAGGGGAAGGGGAAAAATAAGAATTAAGTTGTGTCATATACTGGTACAAATTCTCAATGTGGAGTGTAATTGTTATGTGTATATATAATATACCAATAAAATATACCAATAAAAAATCACACACATAGACACACATAAAAGATGGTATTGTATCCAATTGATCAAGCATGAGAGGCTCTTGTGACCAAGTCTTTTCTAGCACTTGCTTTTCCTAGTCTTTTGGAGATATTTGAATTTAGCTATATTTCCAATGAAATGTATCTATCAGTTTAATTAAGATTTCTATTCTGGTGTTAATCTTCAGTTTGCATTCAAAATATATGCATTTCTAATATAAGCAACTTGGCAGTACAAAGACAGGCTCTGGCCCAGAAGGCAAAGGAATATTTTGTGTTCAAAGTGAACACTTTGTCCTATGTTACAATTTTTTTTTTTGAGACAGGGTCTCACTTTGCAGTTCAGGCTGGCCCTGAGCTCACTATGTAGCCCAGGCAATCCTCGAACTCAGCAATCCTCCTGCCTCTGCCTCCCAAGTGCTGGGCGTGAGCCACCACGCCCAGCTATGTTACATTTTTAAATAACAGGTAGTTTAATAATGTTATTGACTGAAAATACAGTAATATTGATATAAAATTTTTTTATTGCTCATTTCTTCAACATCCTGCCAGCTGATATATGACAGAATTGGGTTTTGTGCCTGTCCTTGGCAGTCTCAGAGACTCAATGGTAGAGTTTAGGATATTAAAATGACTTATGGAATTCTGAAATATAATAATATACTCCAAGAGAGAGAGGTCTGAGTTGGTGGTCTAGTGACATGGCATTCATAAGGGAGGTTGGTCATTATACACCATGACAACTGGTTAGCTTCACGTCAAAATGAGAAATTCTATGGGCACATTTTAGCAATTGTCTAATAATTAGAAAGTTAAGACTTTCATAACATTCTGAAATTTATAATCCCTGGGGGCAAAAAAGGATACAAATATCCTTATCTTCTATAACTCTTTAAATCAGTCCACCAGTATGTGTGAGCCAAGAGAAAGATTACACTTACTGTATTTTTTTTTTTGAAGAGATAGTACTGCTACTTCTGTCAGAGCTGGCCTCACTACTACAGAAAATGACAAGGGAGTCTCAAGGAGGAAGGGGGTGGCAGCAGTTGGTGGGAACTGGACAGGACATGCTGCACTACACATGGTCCATACCCCCCTTACAACAATCAGAAGAAGGAGGCAAGTAACCTGGTGTCAGAGATGGTTAATCAGGGAGAGAACAGCCAAAAAGATGTCAAAGACAGAAGTAAAGAAAATGTAAGAGAAAAAGAAAAGGGACACATTTTAAACACAAGGACTGTACTCTGTATATGTCTATGAATGGATGAAAATATTAGTAATACAATCACACATACTTCTCACATTTCCCATCAAAATAACAGAGCATGTGTTAGCCAATTTTCTGTTACTATAACAGGTATCTGAGAAGATCAACTTATGAAAAGATTTATTTCTGCTCAGAGTTTTGGAGTTTTAGTCCCTGATCAGAGTCCCACTGTTTAGTGTAGCAGGGAGGCAGTGCAGTACAGCTGGAGAGCATGGAGGGGAGCAGAGCTGCTCACCTCAAGGCACAAAAGCAAAAGACAGAGTGAAGGACTCCTGATCTCCAAAAACCAAATCCCTGCAGAACAGAAGACTTCCCACCAGGTCCTACCAATTAAAGTTTTCACCACCTTCTAACAGTACCAAGTTGGGGACTAAGACTCAACATGTAGGTCTTTTAGGGACAGTTCAGATCCAAACTAAAGCAGAGAAGAATAGGCATGGGTCAGCTGGCCAGGACTTGTGTAGCAAAAGCAGACAAGATTCTACCTAACACATGTGCTTGAGGCAAGGCCCAGCCATGGATAAAATTCTTTATTAAATTACAACTGATTTCAAGTCTGAGACAGTGAGAAGCAGCATGGAGGGTGGTGGAGACCATGCCATACTACTAGCAAGTAGTGTGTGCACCTCCACCTACCGTGCACAGTCTCTGGACATACTGCAAAGACTTCCTAACATCTAGCTCTCCACTGTTCTCCAGAAATACTTGCTAAATAGCACTGTGCCTGTGCTTTGGCTCCTTTCCCTGTTGATCCCAGGTGAATATGTGACCTGTGAATAGCACCTGAGGAAAGCAATTTGGGAAGTACTATGGTACATACTATACTACCTTCTCAGAGATTTCTGATTCACACAGGCACATTAAGAGGTTCTGGGGAAGGGAAACTTTTGCAATGGAATTCAGCATTCACCAAATTTAAACTACCTTTTTAGCCCACTTATCATCCCCAGCGACACTTGCATGTCACAGGTCACCAGGAGTCTCCAGTAACTTTTTGAAGAATGTTATTCCACAGATATAAGTAGTATAATATCTTCTTGCCACATGGAAAAGACTGTGAAGATTTAAAAGACTTACCAAAAGGATCTACTTAATATCCTGAGAGTTAAGGTTTTTGCTTATATTTGGCTTCTTGGTACAGTTGTTTAGTTTTTGCCCTATCATTCTCCTAATTGAAACATCATCTGTATTGGGAAATAACTGTTTTGTAACTCCTGTAAAAGACAACAATAACATACAATAACTTTATGAGACTTTTCCATCTTAAAGGATAAACTGAGGCTAAATATCAAAATCCTACATTGTAATTTTGTCTGCATTACAGAAATAACACTCTTGTGAGATAATAAATAAACATATAGAAAGGTTTTTTAAAGCAAAGCACAAGACATGAGGTCTATTTCATAAATGAAGAATACACATATTTGTTTGCCTATAGTAAATTTACATTCTATGCTAGAACTTGCTTTGAACTCTACATATCTTTGCTCTAAAACGTTAAGGATTTATTTTTCTCTACAAAAATAAATATTATAAAGCACAGATATTATTGATACTTAATATCAATGGATTCCAAATGATACTTTTTAACCAAGAAATGAGATATGAAGGTTTCAGAATCAAGAAAAATCTCTAAATTTTTTTAACGTTTATAAAAAATTTTAATTGGGTAACTAGATGGCCAAATTTAAGGAGACACATTAATTTAAAAATCACAAGTGGAGTAGTCAAATTAACCTTTATTTTTCCAGAATAAAGACATAACATAACTAAGACAGGAAAGAGAAACAAGATACAAATTTTTATTGAAATTTTATTTTGGAATATTTCAAAACTTATTATCTAAAGCTGTGAATTTTACTGTCAGACTTTTCAGTTACATAAACTTCAGTTTTCTTGTAATAACCATTTTAATGAAAATTCTTTCTATAGATTTTTCTATATTTAATGAGAATATTATACTACTCTTTCATTAAAGTTTTTCTTTCATTAAAGAATAATTTTTACAAAGATCCCAACAGAATAAATTGACCTGGGATGGTGAAATAATTGCAAATTCATGACAGAATAAAGCAATCATATTATCACCTATGATCTCTTGAACTTCATTCTGATTCATAGCTGGTTTTACGGCTTTGTCCCTCGAAGTAGAAGATTTTGCTCCAGTCAGGCTGTGTGTAGCCATGTATTCATTTGTGTAAAGTACTTGCATTAAATCATTAATAAACTTCTGAGGTTTGTTCTTATTGCAACGGGAAATCTGCCATTTTTCAATCTTGAACTAAAATAATAAGAAATGATAATTTAAATTAGAAAAAGAAAAGTGATTGGAAAAATATATTACTAATTGAGTTAAAAACATGAGAAAACAATATCATTCTTTATGGGGGGACTTTATACTTTTAATATATATTTTACATTTCAGGGTTTGAACATCTTTGAGTAATTCTAGGTGTTTTTGAAGTATTTGTAGTAAGTCATATGCAAATTCTTGTATAATCAGGACTGTATGCTTTAAGAATCAGTCCTGTCCTCAAAACTGAAAAAGAAATGTGATGGGCAGATAAGAGCTCTGTCAAGATGTCCACATGCGGTGATGTGTTACCTCACAAGGTAAAAATAATTTGGTAGTTGCTAGTAGAGTTGAATGCCTTGAGATAGGAGATTATCCAAGTAGGCAAAACCTACTTCTATGAATCCTTACAAGCAGAAGAGGGAGGCAGAGGAGTAGGTCAAAAAAGAAAGAAGCACGAAGGACTGAATGAGAGAAAATGACTCACCACCACTCAAGGAATGTGACAACCCTAGAAAGGCCTTGCCTGGCTCCAGCTAATGAAAGAAAATGGAAAATTCAGGTCCACACAAACTAACTTTTTCTTGAGACTGGGTCTTGCTTTCTAGTTCAGGCTGGTCCTAAACTCACCCAGGCTAGTCTCAAACTCACAGCAACCCTCCTGC